>JBBMOC010000242.1:22997-33964 GCA_037975185.1 Centropyge bicolor | reverse complement strand
TCTGGGAACCTGCCTGCGTTTGGGGGATGTAAGAAGAGCAGACAGATAAACATCAGTGTCGTCAGCATATAGTGGGAGAAAATGGGAGAAGTTCAGCTGCTGAACTCTTCTTGTCTCCGCAGTTGTTTTACAGGGTGACGGAGGAGAAGGCTCGTCAGTCGGAGCTCTACCTGGTCGGCATGGTGTGTTACTACGGGAAACATTACTCCACCTTCTTCTTCCAGACCAAGATCCGGCGATGGATGTACTTTGACGATGCACATGTGAAGGAGGTATATTCAGTGATGTAGTACAGTAGTATATGGTTTTTAAACAACATCAACAATCAACAGAAGAGACAGTTTCATCAATAAAGAAACAAACGTTCTTCTCTTTAAACTTTAAACAGACCTGAGATTAGTTTCCACCTGAGCATCTCATTCTCAGACAGAAAAACTAATTTGCCCAAAAACTTGAACTCATCCTTTAAGTTTAATTTGGATTTCATCAACGAGGGGCGATAAAGGTATAGAAGCACAGTTGTGTGTGTGTGTGTGTGTGTGTGTGTGTGTCTCGGAACAAACTGAAATGACGTGGGTTTAGGAAAAGAAATGACCTCATGTTGTGGTCAGTGATCTCGTTCTCTCTCTGTCCATCCTCACACCTCTCTCCTATCGCTTCCTCTTTCCTGTGTCCTCGCTCTCCCCACCCTCTCTCTCTTGCTCTCTTTTCTATTATTGCTGTGCTGTAATAACATTGGTGGAATGAGATATCACATTCTCTCACTCTCTCTCTGTCTCTGCTGGTTGTGAAAACAAGGATATCCCTCTATTGTTTATCAGTCCAGCTGTACAGAACCCAGGGTGTGGTCAGAGCACACACACACACACACACACACACACACACACACACATCCCACCGCTTTTGCTCACACTGCAGACTTTCGTTCTATGTCTTTCTCTTGCACACACACACACACACACACACACACACACACACTCACACTCACTCAGCGGCACGCGGTTGACGGGCAGGTCGGCGTTTTGGATTTCGGGACGTCCTGTTCGATCTGAACAGAGCTGGAGGTGAACGTGGACTTTTGGAAAATGGAGGAAGAGTTGAAATAACAAGCGGGAGGATTTGTGTCGCAGAGAAAGACAAACAGAGCAGGACGGTGGCTGACGACACACGGGTGGTACAGCCCGGAACGCTTCAGCTGCCGCCACCGTTTTACCTGCTGAGCGGAGTTTTTCGAGCTGATCGCGACGTCTCTGCTGCAGCTGGACCTTAATTACTGTGGCTGGTAAATTCACCAGCTCGTTTGATGATGTAAGCAGATGGTTTGATGTGGGAGCTTCACTCAAAATGAGAATATCTACTTTGTCACAACATGTGACATCAGTGGGAAATTTTAGGACTACCTATGTTTCCATCTGTCAGTTTGGATACTTGGCTTGGAGTTGGATAATGTTTCAGTGAGATGGAACTCACTCGTCAAACTGAAATGTAACAAAAAGTTAAGAAAACCTGAAACAAACCTTCAGTAGGAGTGTTTGTTGTCTGAGAAGGAAGAAACTATTTCACTGATTGTTGATGTTGAAAATGAGCTTGTTACACTGTACTGATCAGCTTCAGTTATTGATCCGATTGAGTTTGTTCTGGAACATTGTATGAACTGGACCCAAAAATGGAACCACCTACCTGAACCCAACCGATACCAGAACCAATACCAGAACCCAACCAATACCAGAACCAATACCAGAACCCAACCGATACCAGAACCAATACCAGAACCCAACCGATACCAGAACCAATACCAGAACCGATACCTGAACCCAACCGATACCAGAACCAATACAAGAACCCAACCGATACCAGAACCGATACCAGAACTGATACCAGAACCCGATAGATACCACAATACATTGATAATAATATTTTAGTGTTCTTTGACAAATCTAAACTTGCTTTCTGAAAATAAGTTTATTTTGTCCAAACATAAGCAGCAATACAGTCGGTGTTGTTTTGTACATCTTGTGGGTTTTTTTTTTTTTTTTTTTTTAAATTGTGTAAATGTCCTCTGTAGATCGGTCCCAAGTGGAAGGACGTGGTTTCTCGCTGCATCAAAGGTCACTACCAGCCTCTGCTACTGCTGTACGCCGACCCGCGGGGCACGCCGGTGTCGGTGCAGGACCTGCCCTCGCGCTTCGACCTCCACCACCTCAACAAGGCCTGTTACGACAGCGAAGACTCGGGTAACTACAACACAGCTAGGAGTCGTAGTAGTAGCACAACAGCAAACATTCAGGTAACTAAACCAGAAACGGTAGTACTTGTAGTAGTCGTAGTAGTACTATGACAGACAAGACTGAGGTAACTAAAAGCCAGCTAACGGTTAGCTAGAAGTAGTAGAAGTAGTCGTCGTTGTGGCTGTTGTTGTCGTAGCAGTAGTCGTAGTACTTGTAGCTCAGAGATTTTTAGGTGAGTCTGGTGTGATGTTTATTTGTGTGTGTGTATATGAGCACGTGTACATCACCACTGACGCCCCAACTCGTTTCACTAACCCCACCCCTCCACCCCCCCGTCAGGCCGCGAGCAGTCAATCTCCAGCGACACTCGCACCGATTCGTCGACGGAGAGCTACTCGTACCGACAGCCCTCCCACTCGCACCATGAGTCCCTGGCCAGTCACTACTCCTCCGACTCCCAGGGAACCGTCATCTGCACCGAGCGCCCAGACGGAGCCCTGCACACCTCGCTCTGCAGCCTGGATACCGTAGGTGGGTCAGCGCACTGTCGTTGGGGTGGATCATAAAGGCTAGTAGGTTTTTCCATTGAACAGCATTGAGGTGAAGCAAATCCTTCAGTGAAGAGTTGACGGAAGTTCATTTGAGCCTCGAGCCCTGAGAGGCCAGTGGAAAAAAATCCTTAATCAACAATGGAAAGAAAGATTAGTTGCAGCTCTATGATGCAGACTTCTTGGTTCCAGACTAAGATTCTGGGCTGAGGTCGAGGTTCAAGGCTGGAAACGACTCAAAGGGCTCCAAAACACTGATTAATGAACATGTACTTTTTTTCACATTTAGCTTTTTCTGAATGCACAGAATTGTAAAAACCAGCCAGTGTGACGTCAACAGCTTCATGAAGTTGTTCGATGTGAATGAAAGTGGCCTCAGACCATCAGCTGTTCTCTTGCATGCTATTAGCCAATCACAGCAGGGTTTGCTCAGTCGACTCTCTGATAACACAACATGTCATTGTTTTTTTTTTATGAGAAGAAAAAAATATTTGAATTCGAACATTAGATTTTTATTTTGAAGGAAAATATAACCTTTATACATTTCTGAACCCACTGTGAAGAGATTCGACCCCATGTGACCCTGCTGTGCAGCCAATCACACGCTGCCATTCGTCCCCTTCTTTTGCTTCTTTCATTGTGTTGTGGTGACCATGCTGTAAACATCCGTTGCCATGCTTCTTGTTGCCAAGGCCACGTGACGGACAGTGAGCAGAACCAGCCTCTGAGGAAGGGAGGCGGGGCCGGGGATAGGAGGCGGAGCTCTAGCCGTCACCGGCGATCTAAACCTGACAACGAAGCCTCATCGGCCGGTTACCACAGCGAGGGTAGGCGGGGTTGTGCCAATCGGGGGCGGGGAAATTTGGACACAGGGGCCAATCACAGAGCAGAGAGGACAAGTGACATCATCACCCTGTTCTCTCTGTGAAGCATTAAAAATATACTGGGTTTTTGATGTTGATTTTTGAGTTTGAGTTTTAAAAAGGTTGATGATGATAAACGTATCTGATTTTCAGTTTTTAACGTTAACAGGTTTGATAATGCTCCCTAAAATTTGGTTATCTGAGAGCTGTGACCAAGAAATGAACGGGACGGCACATTTTAAAGTTAAAAAATAGACTTGTCACTGACGGCAAATACAAAAGTAAATTCGAAGTTAACTGAACCAGAAATCAGATTAATAATTAATGACAACTATAAACAAAAATACAGCTAACATATAAATAACGAAATATAGAAAATTGAATTACAACATAAAATTTGAAGCAGCCTATTAAACTGTCTGTCAGGCTCTAATGTTGACCTACAAATAAAATCTGGCCTATAACACAAACTGGTCTGATCCTGTACAGATCCGGTGCAGTAGGTGTTCACCTGTGGCTCATGGTCCAACATGAAGTTTCAGTTTTGACTTTCCCTGATCCTCTGGTTTCTGCTGAAACTGGGCATTAATGCTTCTCTGTGGAGTAACAGATATGAAATAAGGTTGAGCTCAGACAAACAGGACTTTGTGTTGCTGTTCTCATTTTCTTAGTCATCTCTCATATTAAATCATTCATTCTGTCCTCATTCATTCCTGCCGTCACTCTGATGAAATCTCACTTTGTCTCTGTGTTTTTGGTCTTTTACTTACGCTTTGTCTTCCATCTTTTTCTCTCCCAACTTCCTCCTCCTCTTTCTGTTCTTTCTCCCTTCGTACAATTTCCTTTCTCTCCTCTTTCTCCTCTGTCCTCTTTTCTTCAGGAGAGACGTTGAAGGAGCAGCAGGTTCCTCGCCACCTCCCCAAACCTTCCTCCTCCTTCTCATCCTCAACCAGCCGCCTCCGAGACTTCAAGGAGACAATGAGCAACATCATCCACAACCGACCCCTCTCCTCCTCTTCCTCCTCCTCTTTACCGGCCGCCGTCCTCTCTGAAATCGCCTCCTCCACCAACCACCACCACCACCACCCCGCCACCCCCACCACTCCCTCCTCCAATAAACTGCCTGACTGGGAGGTCGACAGCACCAGCAGCGAGTCCAAGTCCAGCTGCTCGGGGGGAGCAGGGTCAGGGAGGTACCGGCCAGCGTGGAGGCCACGGAGGGAGGCGCTCAACATCGACAGCATTTTTAACCGCGAGAGGCGACGGCAGGCAGGATACAGCCCGCTCGCAGCCTCCCTGGTCGACGACTGTGGAGCTCCGGCCTCCTCCGGATCAGCACCGGATGACGTCAAGTCTGTCAGGCCGGGCTCCTCCTGGACTCTGCCCACCGCCTCCAGCAGCCACAGAGGAGGTGGAGATGGAGCAGGAGGTGGGAGGGGGAGCGCAGATCTGCCTCCTCCTCCTCCTCCTCCCCCCAGGCTGATCCAGAGGATGGAGAGCGGCTACGAGAGCAGCGAGAGGAACAGCAGCAGCCCGGTCAGCCTGGACCTGAACCTGGGAGACAGGTGAGTCCACACAGGCTCCAGACCAGAAGACCAGAGAGTCGACCCTGGATCACAGCTGCTCTGAAGCTCAATGTTCTTTCTTTTCTCTTCAGGGAGTGTGTTGTGAAGAAGCCTTCATCCTCCTCCTCTGCCTCAGGACCGTCATGGAGGAACATCCGGTCGAAGAGCAGTGGAGCCTTGCTGCAGGAATCCAGTTCTTCCAGTAGGGGGAGCCTCGGTAGGTCACTGCTGTGTGTGTGTGTGTGTGTGACATGTTTGTGAGTTAAGACAAAATCAAATCTGCGTGAATAATCTGGACATTTTAACTTAAAAAAAACGAATCCAAACCTCAGTTCATGTCTCTCTCTTTGAAGTCGTACGACACAGTAATGTTCCCTTGTCCAGAGTGAGCTAGCTTTAGCTCTGCTGTCTGCACAGTCCGTCTGTTCGTCTCGTGAGCGTCCAGCTGGAAATGATGGCGCCGCCTGTTTGTGTGTGTTAACTAGTGCCCCCTGCAGGCCGCAGCGAGCTGGACGAGCTGCAGGAGGAGGTGCAGAGGAGAGCGAGGGAGGAGGAGCAGCAGCGTCGACAGGAGAAGGAGAGAGAGGCGGCGCTCGGCTTCAACCCCCGGCCCAGCAAGTACCTGGACCTGGACCAGCTGCAGATCCAGGGTAACTGCACACTTAATACATACAAATATCACTGACAGTATTAACAGTGCATCATGGGAGATGTGGTGCTTTGGGCTCGATCAAAGTAGACTCCGAAATTAAAAATTGAAGTCGGGATTCTTCAAACTTATTCAAAATCAACACGACTCTGAAGTGACTCTGCTTTAGTTTGAGTAAATATTAGACAAAAATTGAAATCAAGGAATCAGCAGAGAATCACTGATCCAATCAACCAACTGTTAGTGTGTGTGTGTGTGTGTGTGTGTGTGTGTGTGTGTGTGTGTGGTCAGCATGAGTGTTGAACAACAGGAATGTTCCTCATTGAGCAGCTGAAAGGGCCTGACTCAGCCGACACACAAAAGACAGAATGACCCACGCAGTAATAAAGCCTCTGTGTGTGTGTGTGTGTGTGTGTGTGTGTGTGTGTGTGTGTGTGTGTGTGTGTGTGTGTGTGTTCTCTTCACTCTCTACCTAAGTTATGTTAAGTTCCTCTGGTGTCCACTAGCAGCTGCTCTTAGAAGACTGGCAGTGTGTTGAAGTGAATGGAGTCTTTCTGATAGTGAACCTTCTCCTGAGAGCAGATTGTCAGAATTCTTGTTGTGTGTGTGTGTTTGTGGTGCAGGTAAAGGTGACAGCTTTGAGCGGTGTGTGTCAGAGGCGGAGCTTCTGCTGGACCAGTCTGTGCGTCTGGAGCAGGCGGGTGAGGTCGCCGCTGCGCTGTCAGCCGTCAACGAAGCCGTCTGTAAGCTCCTCCCACCCGACCCCGCCTACACCGCTTTACACACACACACACACACACACACACACACACACACCAGTATGCCAAACATACCAGAGAAACACTGAGGTCACAACCCCCCCGCCCACCCTCCTTCTGCTTGGTTGCTAGTGGCAACCAGAGGCGGTACAGTGACCTGCTGAAAACTGTTCACATCAACCAACACACACACTCTGAACATTTAGACTCTGCCCAGCTCTCTCTCACCTCTTTTGATCTGTCAATCACACACACACACACACACACACACACACACACACACACACACACACACACACACTCACTGTCACATGTTACTGCAGCAGGACAAACTCTTTGCTGATTAAAAACAGATTTAAAAAAGTGTCAAATATCGAAATTGAAGGGAACAAATCATCAGACTAGAAGAAAGCTGGTAAACCGAGCTTCACAGGATCTTTAACCCTCGACTCCTGCAGGTTACAGCTCCGTCACTTTACAGAACCTTTTTTCTTTTGAGGCAGGACTCCACTTTAAAACGTACTTTGATGACGGTGTGGGTCTTATTTTGGTGGTTTTGTCAGTAATGACAACATTGTATTTAACGTCCTGTCAGACCGTCGGACGACCTCCTGCACAGCTGACTGTGTGAAGGGAAACTTTAGTCAGTGCAGTCGGTCAAAGTTGAAGCAGGAAGTGAGTCTGAACGGATGGATGTTCACTTCAGACACTTGGAGTCATGATGTCGCTCTTCGCCTTCAGTTTGTCTGCTGTTGGTTTGTTGACCTGTCAGACGTCACCACTTTCACTGCTGATGCTACAATGTTCTTATTACTGATGGGCCTGATGGACAAACCACTGAAATATGACCCACGCTGTGATCAAGAGGAATCCTTGAACTGGACTCGCCTGGTTTGAGTCAGTTTGACCGACATGTTTGGTTAATTTAACTTTCTGTCTGAATATAATTTCATCATTTCATCATTGAGAACCAGAGCTGAGTTTCTGATGTTTCAATGCCGCCATCGCTCATGCCTACACACACACACACACACACACACACACACAGTCACATCACCATCATGTCCAGAGGTCTGATATTTGATTTTCTGTCAGGTGTGTATTTGCGTTTTCAGAATTTTGCATGAATTCATCATAACAAATTATTTTCTGCATCTTTCTTTTCTGTTTTCCTCATTTATTCTTTCCTCTCTTTGTTTCTTTTCTTTCTGTTGTGTATTTTGTGTTGACATGTGACCCGGCTGCAGCCAAACTGCAGCTGGTGGCGGCTGAGGGCGGAGCTAGTAGTCACAGCCGGCTGCAGCGCTGCCTGAGGAGAGGCCGCGGCCTGCAGCAGCGCATGCACCTGCAGCAGCAGCAGCAGCAGCAGCAGCAGCAGGACTCAGAGGCAGGCAGACAGCAGCAGCAGCAGGAGGGGCAGCAGCTCCAGGAACAGCCCAGGTACCACCTGTAGTCTGCTCAGCCAACGACAAGTCCTGTGGCATTACAACAAACATCACGTGTGTCAACAAAATTTTAGATGTCTCTTAATAGAAATATTAAAAACTGGTGAAGCTGCAAATGATGCTGATTTAATAGAGTTCAGCATTTCAGAAATTGGCTTATTTGCTTCCTGAGAGAAGCTTAAAACGGGCAGCCTGTGGTGTGTTAGGCTGCAGCATTTACAGCTACAAGTGAAGAAGCCTGGAGAGTCAGTGAGAGCAGAGCTGGGGGGGGGGGTCACAGGCCGGACCCCCAGGACCCCCAGGACCCACACTGCACTGCCTGTTGTTTCCTGTGATCAGGAGGTGACGGTGTGTTTGTCCTTATATCACATGCGTTCAACAGAATCAGACAAAATTCAAAACCAGTGTTTTGAATGTGACGACGGTGACAACGTCTTTGCTGAGCTATGTTTTCAAAAGCTGCGTCATTGAAAGGAGCAGACGACTGCGTTTTTCTTCACTATCATTAACTCAACCAGCATCAGAAACCTGGAGCCAAGGCTGACCAATCACAGCTCTACATTAGCCACATGCATGGCCACCGAAGCTCAGCCGTCACTCACTGTAAACCTCCTTTGAATCGTCAGTAAGTCACCTGGAGGCGACGCTAGCAGGACTTAAGAGGTGTGGTTGTCTGGCTAATTCAGAGGATGAACCGTGACGAGAGATCGTCGACACTCCCCAGGAAACAACCTGTGACACACACACACACACACACACACACACAAACACACACACACGGTCCTGCGTTTAGCCAGAGCTCTTGCATGACACCATCTGTTCCAAACATACTGCAGGCCAACACACACACACACACACACACACACACACACACACACACACACACACACACACACACACACACACACACACACACACTCTTCCTAACCCACCTCTTTCTCTGTCTCTCTCTCTCTCTCTGCAGTGAAAAGCCTCTCTCACTCCAAATACTTCTGACAGAGAATCATATCGACCAATCAGCTACCATTCAGGACCAGCAGGCCCCGTCTCTCTCTCCCTGCCTTGTTAAGCCCCTCCCTCCACAAACAAACTCGGTGGCTGACCCCGCCTCTGGTGCCAGAGCTCCTACAGGTTCACCTGGGGACGAGCGCAGGACCGGGGGCCCCTGCTCTCGCTTCAGGAAACCTCTCTCTAACACCAGGTCCCTCCCTGCCCTGTGTGTGGACACCTGGGAGCCAAGCCCCCTGGGAGACTTGGCTCCACCCACTCCACCTGAGGAGGTGGACCGTCCCGCCCAGTGGACCAGAGCATCCCCTGTCTCCATCCCAGCGCAGGCCCCGTCCCCACCCCGGCCGTGTTCCCCAACACCATCACCTGTTGGCACCAACGACAGGTGTCATCTGATGATGGAGGAGGAGCAGTATTACACCAGACACCCACAGACCACGCCCCCTGTATCTTGTCCCAACTCCCGGCTGGCCACGCCCCCTTCTGCCTACCCAACCAGGAACTGGTCCTGCTTACACCTGGACCAACCCGATGTTGTTGATTCTCCTGTTGAACAACCAATTAGCTTGCCACTTTACTCACCCCCAGACACCCCCTCCAGTGCCCCCCCACCGCCTGCGAGCCGGCCCGTTCGGACCTCCTCCCCGCCCCCCAGCCAGGACTACAGAGCGGCCCTGCCTGTGGAGCGCTGGGCCGAAAACGTCAACAGATACTACGGCTCCCAGAATCCAGCAGGAGGAGGGCGAGCGGCGGCGCCTGATGAGGAGCTGTCGGAGCTGGACTCTCTGTACCAGGCCAGTCTGCTGGCTCCCAGCATGCACCGGGGCAGCCGTGGACTCAGTCCTCAGCCAACCAACAACAAACCAGGTAGGAACAGAAATGATAAAATCAGAGGTCAGAGTTCAACTCAGAGAGAACAGGAGAACTTAAAAAGGCAGGCCAATGAAATTACCTGTAGCCAATCACAACGCAGGACACATGACACATGACTACTGCACAGCACTCATCACCACCAAACTCCCCACTCTGTGTGTGTGTGTAGGTGTGAGGAGGATGCTGTCAGGATGTGGACGGTCCAAAACACCGACGGCTGAGATCGAGAGGTTCGCCTACAGAACGCCGGTCCCAGCTCTTCATAAGGTACAACTGTGTGTGTGTGTGTGTGTGTGTGCTGTCTTATTTTACACATATTCAGTGTGAGTCTTTGCCCAAAGCTCTTTGTTAACCTCGCTGTCGGTCATTTGGGACTTCAGTCTAACTGCATTTGAGTTTTTTTCAGTTGTTAACAAGTTTCATGTGAATATTCTCAACATGTAGTTAAATGTATTATTGGAAGCTGTAGCTGTGCTCTGGAGTTTCAGCCAGACAAAAACTCATGTATTATTTTCTGTGTGAGACTCTTCCTGCTTGGACTTCACAATAAGTTCACACTTGACTCTTTGAGAGACACTGAAAACAGGCTGAAGGTGAATCTGCTGGTTTTCTGAGGTTTGTAAAAAAGTTGCCTCATGTTGTTCTTGTGCATCAAGCCGCCGTCAGGTGAGGACGAGAGCTACAGCGCAGAGAACCTGCGACGCATCGCTCGCAGCCTGAGTGGAACCGTCATCGGCTCACGAGCCCAAAACCTCGGCCCGTCCCGCAGCTGTGTGAGTTACACACACACACACACACACACACACACACACACACACACACACACACACACACACACACACACACACACACACACACACACAGGTCATCACCCTCATCATCACCTCCCTCTGTCATCAGTGTTATTTAATGGTGTGCTGCCACCTTGTGTTTGTGTGATGTAACTGCAGCCCAGTTCTCTGATGATCAGTTGTTCTCTGGTTTTGTTAAAGGTTCTTTATAGAACAATAATGAAACAACACGTCTGACT
>JBBMOC010000242.1:5000-18095 GCA_037975185.1 Centropyge bicolor | reverse complement strand
CCGACCTTCACTCCTCCCTCCTCCGCCGCCCCAGCACCTCCTCTCTGCACCTCCCTTCCTCCTCCTCCACCTCCTTCACTGCAGATCACTCCTACCACCTCCAACACCTCCAACCCCGACACCACGGCCCCTCAGCTCCTGCACCTCCTCCACAGTACCCCCCCACGCAGACATCACGGCCCCCGAGCGCGGGCCTCTCCTCCTGGGGACACTCAGGTAACCTGCTGGCCCTCCACCTCCACCTCCACCTCCACCACCACATCATAGTTTTTCTCTGTGGCCTCACAGAGGAAGATGTTTCATCTTTTTTTTTATATCTACATTTGCTTCTTAAGCTCTTCATGTTTTAAACTGATGTAAATGTTCGAGTCCTGACCTCAGTTTTGTTTCCTGGAACTTTGGAGGTTTGAGCATCCTGAACGAAAAAACATGAACATTTTCTTTGTCCAGCAGAATTTACTCCCAGACAGCATGAAGGGTTCATAGACAGATGTTTTCAATCGGTTTATCTTGTCGTGTGGTCTTGGTCTGTTCTGTCCACACGTTGTCACAGGTTTCTCTGTCTCTCTCCTCCCCAGGACCTGGACCGAGCCTCCAGCAGCAGTTTCTGGTTGTGTCTGACAGGCATCAAGCTCTCTCAGGTCAAAGCCTCCACAGCGTCGCGCTGAGTTACGGCACTCTGCCCCGGGCTCCTCGCCGAGCCCCGCCTCCCTCCTGCACCTCCTCCCTCCCCAGGCCCAGAGCCGGCTCCAGTCCTGCCCCCCCGCCGGGTCCACAGAGTCTCTACGCCACCCTGTCCCACCCCCGGCGCTCCGCCTCCACCACCAACGGTCACTGCCATGGTAACGCCCCCTACGCTCCTCACCACCTCCGGGTGTCAGGCGACGCCCCCTCCCAGCCGCGGCGCCTCGACGTGCCCCCCGAGAGCGACTGGCGACGTGATGCCGACTACAGGACTCTCCAACCCAGCTCCACCCGGGAGGTGGCCGCTCGCCACCACCAGCCCCTCCGGCGGACCAGCTCCCAGCAGCCCCCCCCGGCCCCGCCCCGCAGGGACCTGCCGCTCTGCTCACTGTGCCAGCAGCTTCCTGCTGAGCCGTCACGGCCCTACTGCCCGTCCTGTGGCGCCTACGTGGCTCGGTTCCGCCTGGTCAGCTGATCGGGCCGGAGGCTCGAGAGTCCTGTTCCAGGTGTCTGACATCATCACTGCGACCTGATGTTCACAGTGAAGATCCAGTCAGACACAAAAGTTTCCTTCTCTTTCAAACGTGTGTTTGAATTCAGAGCTGCCCACAATCCTCTCTGGCTCAGCTTCCCAACACACTGCAGATGAAACCACGCCCACCTCTGAGCGGGGGGCGAGACACGGCCGTCTGTCCGTCTGCGTCTTCACGGTGGGGGACATGTCACTGTGGAATCCACCTCTGACCCGCCTCCAGCTCGTCAGCTTCACCTGGACAAACAGCCGCCGACCTTTCACCTCCAGCAGCATCTCTCTCCAGACACGTGTCCCACATACAGTCTACGAGTGTCTGCTGGACTGAAGCACATCTAGATTTCTAATGGAGTTAAAGCACCAGGACTGAGAGCAGGACCGGGACACGAGGCCGTCGGTCCACCATCAGTCCACGAAGACGCTGCCGCCTGTTCGACTGTGAACCTCAGTTTGATCCAAACAAGAGGAAACTGACACATCAGGAGTCAAACAGGAAGCTTCAGTGTCTGTCTTCATCCACCTGCTGTCAGATCTTCACTCAACATAAACAGCATGTATTTAAGCATAAGAAGGAAACATGTTAACTTGTGCTTGAGCTTCAGAGCTGAAGACACTGAATCTGCAGCTCCGGGTCTCAATGAGCATGAAGTGAATCTGTTGAAGATTTGGACTGTTGAACAAAACGTCACCTTCTGCATCAGGATCCTCTGATCTGCATCGTTCTTGTTTTCTGACATTTTATAAACCAATCAATCATCTGATAATGAACATCAGCCCTAACGTGACTGTGGAGACTCTTGTTTAAACCCTCTCCAGAGTCAGAGATCACATGTGGGAAAAAGTATCTTCATCATAACAAATAACAAACATTTCTCACTGAATGTTTTTCATTATTGATTAATCTGTTTATTATCTCAATAAATCAGTTAATTAAGTCTGTAAAATGTCAGAAAATGATGAGCCTGAGGTGATTTTGTCTGAAATAACAGTCCAAAACCCAAAGAGAATCAGGTCACTGTCAGAGAAAACCAGAAACCTTGAGTGAAGCTGCGACTTTTATCAACACAGCTGTTGCTTCAGCCTCAGTGAGTCGAATCTGACAGCAGGTGGAAAAGAAGCAGCCAGATTGTGATGTGTCAGTTTTCTGGATATTTTGATCCTGAACGCAGCCTGAAGTCGAACGGGCGGCAGCTTTCGGAGAGCAGCTGATTCTGAACAGGAAATGAAGGATGTTGAGACGCGACAGGAAGAAGAAAAGGAGCTTTTCTGCTGTTTGTGTCTCAGACTTTGAATCTAAAATCTCCTCTACTTATTACTGTATTTATTTTTGTAGGCTTCTCAGACTGAGTTGTGCATAGATTACCTGAACTACTCTAACCTGAATATACTCTCCTATAGACCTGATCTAATTTTCTAAAGGTAGCTAGTCGTCTTGTTTGGGATGTGGAGCCTTCTTATATTGTACACGAGGCCGATTTCTGTCTTTTCAGAGCTCATTAGATTAATAACTAAAGCTTTTATTTTAACAGAGTTGCAGCTAATATTTAGCATGATGTTTTCAGACGTATTCTAGCCTTGAGACTTTGCTGTACATTTACTGTAATGATGATATATGCAGATCTTTTTTAGTGCAGCCGCTCGACTGCATTTAATTCTACTTTAGTGCACTTCAGAAGTGTTGACCGTAGATTCCTTTCATGTGCTTGTTGCTGGTTTCTTTTGACATCGCTCCCATTGTTCGGGGAGAAGCTTCTCGTTACATTCACCAGCTTGTTTTTGTGCTCAGACGTCTTTAGATCACTGTGGTAGATTCTGAGGAAACACCTTCCAACCAGAGTGCAGTTGGATAAAGGCGGAGCCAGCGCTGGCTCCGCCCGCCTGCTGCTCCAGGTGAGCTAAAACAAACAAACCCAAGTCCGGTCCGACTCAAACATTCAGTCTAAATCAATTCATTTCATCCTGATTTATTGATTCTCAGCACAAAAACCAAAAGTCTCATCTGTTCAGTTTTCAGAATAAACTCAGAAGTTTTTCTGCTTCCTGCATCAAACAGACCAGACCCCAGTTCATGATGATGATGATGATGATGATGATGTAACAAAAAGTGTCAATAATTCAGATGAAGAGAAGTTATTTTTTCACCATGTCAAAGTTCTTTTTTGGCTTTTTGCTTTGCCAGATTTTATTTTGTTGATTTTGGTATATTTTTGATGCTTATTTTTCTACACTGTAGACTTAACAGAGATATGATGATTAAAACGTTTAAAGGAAAAGTTCACTGTCTGCTCGGTTGTTATTTTAGTTCAGTCAATCACTCAGTGTTTCATCAGCCGTTAACTGAATGAGGTCACAGGTTATGTTCACATCGAGTCGGAGGCTCCTGAGCCGTAATGAGTTGAGCGCAAATCTTCCACAAGAGTTTTGTTGTGGAGTTGTTTGGTCAACTGATATCAGTGAATATTCCAGTAAATATCAGTAGAGAAACGTCAAAGCTATGGCTGAGAGTTTGTCCACCAGAGGGCACTGACGAGCTGCTTTTTGCATGGAGTTTTTCAGTGACTCCTGAAAGTGTTAAACTTAAACCATGAGAAGAACTCTGCTGATGAAGCTCATGTCATATGGTCGAAAGCTCCGGCTACTGAACGGACTGTGAGGTGAGATTCTGTTGAAACTCTCCTAATCAAAGCTAAAGTGTTATTGTTTATGCCAAAGTTTAATATTTTCTAAAACCTGATTTTCTCTCCTCGCAGACTCGATGTGACGACGGTGAAGTTCAGCGGCTGAGCTGATCTGTATCTGTGACCGGGAGAAGCAACACGTCTGTGATCCTTCAGAGTTTACTGACGTTATCATACAGGATCAATGAAGAACTCAGATCCTTTAATTCAGTAAAAGTGTCAGCTCAACAATACAAACACTACAAGTAAAAGTCCGGCAGTATTGTCAGCTTTGTGCAGTAAAAGCACAGATGTGTTATCAGGTGAATCATGGGAGAGGAAAAAACATTCTGAAACACAAGATCTGTTTTCAGTTCCTGGACTTTAATCTTCAGTCACGTATTGGAGAGTTTTACTTGTTTGGATAAATTGAAACTGTGAAAGTTCGGAGGTGAAATGTCTCTTTGGTGATAAACTCTGACATCTGACATGAGGTCACGAGCTAAAAACACTGGTTTTATAAAGTAGCAGAAACTGGAAAAAGAAATGAAAAAGTTGTACATCAGTACTTGTATGTATTTGTACTCCGTTCCTCTCATCACAGCAGATTTAGGACATTTTCACCTTTTAAGCCGAAACAGCAGCGTTTGATCAACATGAGACAGAAACGCTCTGTGACTGCACTTTCACTCCAGATTACAGGCGCAGCGTTTCGTGTGTGTGTGTTTGTGTGTGTGTGTGTGTATGAAAACTAACTATTTAAACCTTTTGCTTCCTGTTTATCAGCCAATCACATTTCAGAGACACAGATCACAGCAGTTAAATGTCATCCTACTAAACCTGGGCTAAACTAAGCTGTAAAAGTAATATGAAATTTCTTGATGTATCAAAAACCCTGAAAAAAAAATCTGCAACGTTTGCAACTTGATATTTGAAGCAGGAAATGTGTTTGAGTGTCAGACGTCTGCAGATGAGAGCTTGGTTTAAGTTACAGTCTGAGGAGAGTTCACATCAGAATGTTCTCTTCTCACTTCTATATAAACACATATACATATATATATACACTGTAGGAATATAATATGGGTTTTGGAGTCAGACGTGTTGAGCTCATCAAAGACTGGAAGCAAAGAGAACAACTGTGACCTGCTGCACTTATTTCTTGTGAATGAACATGTTACAGAAATGAGCTGCAGCAGGTTGATCAGTGAGAGTTACAGGTGTCGGACGAGCTGCTTCCAGGCTTTAAGTTAAGCTAAGCTAAGCTAAGCTAACAACGTCCTGACTCGACACAGAGACAAACACACTTGTTTCAGTTTGGAGCTTCACTGCGAGTTATTGGGAGCTGGAAGACAGAAACAGGAAACATGTTGGTTTCAATCAGTGTTTGCTTGTTTTTTCCTCCAGGCCTCTTCTAGTTGACATGTTGGACTTCATCCAGACTTCAGCCTGAGATGTTTGTGGAGCTCAAACTCTAATCTGCAGTGGACAGATTCCTCTGAACTGAGCGGTGGTTTAGGGGTTGAAGGTTTGATTCACCACAATTTATCCATTTCTGATTCTGGAAGTTGCTTTGGATCCCACAGTCTCTGGTCAGTGTGTCCTCCAGCGCCCTCAGGTGGTCTGCTGCAGCAGCAGGATGGTGAGCACATTGTCCTCTGACTCCGCCCTCACCTCTCCCTTCAGTTCCAGCCTCACCTGCTCCCCCTCTCTCAGCGGCAGGAGGCCCACGCCGGTGAGCGGCCCCGCCTCCGTCACCTCCTGCTGCTGTAGAGACACCGGAGCCAGACCCGCCCCCCTGCTCAGGACCACGTGGGCGGGACCCGGCCTCAGGTCCAGCGTGAGGACAAACAGGTAGAGCCCGTTCACCGGAGCCGTGAAGGCGCCGGAGCTAAACTGACCTCGGTTCAGAGATGCTTCTAACACGATGACGCCGTTCGAGATGCTCAGAGGAGATCTGGCAACGAGCAGCAGAGAGTGTTCTGATTGGCTGGATGGGACTCCTGTCCTGTCCTGTTCCACATGACCTGGAGAGAGACGGAGGGTTGGGAACGAGATGAGCACAAAGACCGAAAACCAGGAGTAAACAGCTCCAGCGCTAAAGTAAGAAAATGCACCTGCCAGCAGCTAAAGCTAGTTTACACGATATACTGTGTTTGTTCAATCGTTACAAAAAGTGACAGCAGCTTGTTTCATTGACGTTTCCACAACATACTGGACGTCATTGGCTGGAAGTAATGACACAAGTTTCTGAAACACCTCAGTTTTTGTACAGATGAAAGGAACGTCTCCCCTCACCTGATGAATCCCTCCGGCTTCGATGGTTTCCTCCTCTTCCTGACGCCTCCCTCCCGCCTCCTCTCTTCTTCTCCTTGTTCTTCACCAGCTGCCACAGTTTGTCCAGCTCCAGCGTGGCGTCAGCCCGGGCCAAGACGTCGGCGTTACTGAAGACGTTCTTGAACACCCTCAGATGTTCCTCCAGACCTCTCTTCAGCCACATCACCTCCGCCTGCAGTTTGGCTTCCACACCACTGGGTGGGGTTTCTCTCTCAGTAGAACTGTTCCGGAGTTTCTCCTCCAGCTGCAGCACCTTCCGCTCCAGCTCCTCCACTGCTTTCTCCAGGTTCCACAGATCGCTGCCGTCTCCTCGAGGCTCCGGATGCCTCCCGCGTGGAGGGAGGAGGAGCTGGCGCTCCCTGGCTGGAACTCCTCCGCTGCTCCTCTTCATGCTGCCAGGGATCCAGTCGTCGGGGAGGAGGTGGGAGGAGGAGGAGGGCTGGTCAGCAGCTGGTACCTCCTCTCTGCCTCCTGCCAGCAGAAGGAGTCAAGAATGAGCCATAGAATTAGAAAACCAGAGCCTCGAGATTTAAGATGCTCTAAGACGTTTTCTGTTTTCTGCTGTTTGAATCCAGTCAAACAGCAGAAATTGTTGCTTAAAACATTTGCTATTGAAGTTTCTCACAGTTGCCACTAGATGTTGCTAAAGAGCTGTATGTGACTGACTGGATTGACTAGTGAAGTGAAGCTCCTACCCGGCCTGTTGCCCAGCAGGGAGGTGATGCTCAGGTTGTGCTCGCTCAGCTGCTCCTGCAGGCTTCCCAGCTGCTCCTTCAGGGCCGGGATGGAGTAGGCCTCCTGGTCCTGGACGGGCCACTCCAGGAACTCCAACACCTCCTCCCCCAGCAGCAGCTCCAGCACGTCGCTGTGCCGGATGGCGTCTTTCAGCAGGGAGGAGAAGGAGCCGGACAGACGCTGCATCTCCTCCATCAGCTTCCTGTCTGCCTCCTTCAGGCCAGAGACCTCGGCCTGACCCGCCTTCAGCGAGGCGCTGAGCTGGGTCAGGCTGTGGTCCAGAGTCCTGGTCCTGCTGTGCTCCGAGGCCAGAGACTCCTTCACCTGCAGGACGAGGGAGAGCGAGGAAAGAGTAATGAATTACTTATCATCATGTTCACACTCAACCAACAACATCTTGGTCCAACTCTCAAACTGGGACTTTAGCAAAACAAATGTTAACTGCAATCGATTACATTTATCTCTTGTAGAAAACTGTTACAGGATTTTATTTTTCAGACCTGCTGGAGGCCGCGTTGGAGCGCCTCCACCGCCGGCTCCCAGTCACTGGCCCCGCCCCACTGCCCCGCCCCTCCCTCGCTGGTCTCATCAAGGGCTAATCGGTTCTCATTGGCCAGCTCCGTCACATTGGCCACTCCCCCCTCGAGTCGAGCCACGGCGGCCTTCAGCCCCTGACAGTCGCAGTCTCCGGACGAGTTGTGCTTGTAGAGGAAGGTGTACAGATAGTCTACGTCCACATCCATCTCCTGCAGCCGCTCGCCCTGCTGGCTGAGGTTCCCCGCCAGCTCGCGCACCTGCCCCAGCACCGCCTCCTTCGCCGCCTCCACCTCCAGCCCCGTTTCCATGAACAGAATCTGACTGGTCCTGGCTGTCTGATTGATCTGCTTCCCCAGATCCTTAAAGTCCCGCCTGAGCTGCTGGACGTTCCCTGAGGTGATCTCCACGTCCTCCACCAGGCCGCCCACCTGCACCACAACATCACATCTTCAACCCTTTTCCTGTTTTCTTACCAGGTACGTTTAAGAATTAGGATTTTTCATTTTCATACACAGTACACACACACAGTATTTGTGTGTATGTTGGATCACAGCCTGTGCAAAGTTTCCCAGCGGAGCCAAAAAACCAAGACCAACTGGGCATCGCTGGGTTTTTGGCTTTTGCAAATTTGTTGGAGTTTTCAGAACTGAAATTATTACAGCAAATGTGGCATTTTGGCTAATTTTGTGCTTCTGTCTTGAAGCAGGGCTCTGTGCTAACATCTACTTCGAATACCTTCATTATATACATAAATGAAACCTACTAACTTCTAACAGGTTCAAGTGACTCTGCTTCTACTGTTGGACCCACCTTCACTGTGTTGTTGACCACCATGTTGTCCAGGCGTTCGATGGCCTCCCAGAGCGCCGAGGTGTCCGGGGGCTGTGGCGGGCCGGGGGGAGGGAGGTCGTCCCCCAGCTGATCTCCAGTAGTCTCGTCCTGGTCCAGCTTAGCCAGTGTGGCGTTCATGGTCTGCAGGCTGACCTGCGATCAGAGACTGGGCTTGAGTGTTTCATCAGACAAAAGCTCTGCCGGTCACCTTCATGGACATTAAAATACCCGTTTGCTTTTCTTTGTTTCACAAAAAAGAAAAAAGAAATTAATTCATTGAGGAGTTCTGTCTGGGAACCTTTGATTGAAAGTGAGGAATAGATTAATAAATACTGAAAATACTCATCACTGACCTGCAACATCTTCTGGTGACGTTTCAGCTTCATGTCAATGTCCGTCTTAAAGCTGGTGAGGTTGTAGTGCAGCATTGCATGCTGGGAGTGCAGCCTGGTCTCCATGTCCGTCCGCTGGCTCGCCACCTGTGCCTGGACCTCCCCGATGCGCTGAAGCGCCTCATCCAGTTTGGAATCCAGGCGCTCATCCGCTGCCTTGTCCAGCTCAAAGCCGTCCAGGGGCCCCGACTGCAGCTGGGCCCCCAGCTGGCTGCTCTTCAGCTGGGCCACGTCGCGGGCCAGGTCCCCCACCTGCCGGCTCAGCTGCTCCAGGGAGCGGTTGAAGCCATCCAGCACCGGCTGCAGCTGGGACATGACCAGGGCCATCATGTGGGGGACGGGGAGGGCAGCAGGGGCTTGTGGGTATGGGAGGGCGGCGGCACTCAGCTCATCTACAACTGAAGAAAGAAACTCTTTCAATTACAGCTCACAAACATTTTCATGAAAACCTGCAGCAACAAAGGTGACTTGTTTGCACAATTCTGAAGCACTGAATTACTATGAAGCAGCTGTGTTGACAATGGTTCATTGTTCAGAAGCATCTGATACAGAAAACAAGTTATGTTAGTATTTTGATCAATAAAGCAGATTTTATAACAGATTCCTCTGATAGAATGAGGCATGTTGGGTGGTCATGTCATTCCTGGCTTTTCATATGTATGTATGTATGTTACCATGCATGTATGTCTACACGTATGTTGCATGTATTTGCAAGGTTTATCTAAAGATTTATCTTATAAATGTATGTATAAATGTACACATGTATGTGTGTGTATGTATGTTTGTATGTATTTCTGTATGCAACCATATATGTATTCATGTATGTACGTTTCTATGTAAAATATGTGTGTGTGTGTACAGCCATGTATGCATGTATGTATGTATGCATATATGTATGTCTAGATATAAGTACACGCATTTAGGTAACATATGTATGTGCGTGTGTATGTATGTAACAATATATGTATGCATGTATGTAAACATTTAGGTATGTATGCATGTAACGATGTATGCATGTGTAAGTGTGTGTATGTATGCAACCATATAGGTATGTATGTATATAACAATATATGTATGTATGTGTAAATATATGTACACATGTACATATGTAACATAAATGTATGTGTGTATGTATGTATATATGCATACATACATACATGCATCTGTACATACAAAGATAGCTACATACATACAAGATACATACAAACATACATACATAGTTACACACACACACACATATATATACATACATACATATATGGTTACACATATTTACACACACATACATACATGCAAACATGCATACATAGTTACAAACATGCATACATAGTTACACACGCACATACATACATACATGCATACATACATAGCTACACACACACACACATACATACATACATGGTTACATATATTTAAACATACATACCTATATGTTTACATGCATGCAAACATACACACACATACATGGTTACATATATTTACACATAAATAGTAACATACATGCATGCATAGTTACACACACATACATACAAACATACATAGTTACATACACACACACACATGCGAACATACATACATAGTTACATGTATGTAGCCATGTATGTATGCACTTGTGTGTAGGTATGTTGGTGACGCTAAATGAAAAGATCAACAAAGTTATTGGGATTCACCCTCTGTAAAATATGAATGTCTCAATCAGATTTCTACATTTTAAATCTAAAATGAAAATCTGATCACAAAAAGACAAAACTAAACAAGTCTCTCTCTCTCTCTCTCTCTCTCTCTCTCTCTCTCTCTCTCTCTCTCTCTCTGGAGAGTCATGGCTCTCTGGGGGCCGTCACTTTATTGCTCTGTGCTAAAATGGAACCAGTTTAGTTTCCAAACTGGAAGATAAACACGGCACAGCTCTGGAAAACAATCCAGCAGGGAAACTAAAACACCTAAAAACAGCTCTGAACCTCGATGCTGCCATTTCTGTCTGCCGGGGTCTGAAAATATGATGTTGATGTTACTGAGGGGCTTCACAGTCAAACATGAGCCGAGCAGCAGGACAAAGACTCCGATGAGTTTTCGGTTTGTTTCTGTTGGTTCAGGAGAGTCTGACAGACTGAAGCCAGGACTCAGTGACGGCAGGACGCCGCCGCTCCTCCAGCTGGACCTCGTTGAGCCTGAGACGCCTCAGGGCTCCGACCATCCATCTGATCCTGCGTGTTGTTGTTATTTTTGGAGTTTGAAACAAACCCAACTGTGCTCTTACATTTCCTGCCATTTATCAGCTTCACTAATTCAGAGAGACTGGGACGCTGTGTCCCCCCCGCGTGGTACCGTCAACTCGACCAAATGACAGACTCCTCTTTGAGAAACAAGTTTCACTGAATCTGAGCTGTTTAAACTTTCTGTTTTCTTGGTTTGGAAAATTAAT
Source organism: Centropyge bicolor (assembly GCA_037975185.1). Lineage (NCBI taxonomy): Eukaryota > Metazoa > Chordata > Actinopteri > Pomacanthidae > Centropyge > Centropyge bicolor. Next base: position 6,971 of record JBBMOC010000242.1, on the reverse strand, counting down.
TCATCCAACAGGAACAGAGGTGGAGGTCTAGTTAAAATTGGCAGTGAGACACCAGTGATTTATTTTGATGTTGTGCTTTAGTATTCGATCATTATGTGAACTCTGCATAACAAAGTTCCCCTCGTGGGACAATAAAAATGACCTCAGGTCTTCACCACCATCAGCAGAGTCAGAACCTTGAGTCCAGTCCAGTCTCACCTCTGCAGCTCTGAAGGCTCAGTCTTAGTTTTAGGGTTGATTCAGTTCGGGGTTCAGGGCAAAGAGGGTCCTCACAGGTACAGAAATTCAAACATGAGTGTGTTTGCCTCAGGTCACTGCTGTCACCCCCAACACAATCCAGACACACACAGACACACACACACACAGTGACCTCAGTCTCTTTCATTACAACCTGTTTTCATTACGACAAACCAAACTCTTTCCCACATGCTGCCGCAGGTCCTGGGGGTCAAAGGTCACAGTACAGTGAGGCCTCGCTGCGACAGGAAGCTCCAGGTCACCTCAGACTCCAGCTGCAGGGCTGAGGGGGGCGGAGCTGTGGGGGCGTTCGGAGGTTGAAATCCAACACACCCCCGGTCAGCTGGCAGCGTTTCCATCTAATGACTGTCAGTGTGATTTACTGAGCCGAGCCGAGTCGACTTCCTGCTCGGACAAACAACGTCTGTTACACAACTGTTTGCTTCTTCTAACGTTCTCTTGTAAATGTCACAATTATACAGGTAAGAAGACACTTTAATGAGCCACGTGGGGAAACAGAGTCAACAGAAGAAAAATGAAGAGAACAACCACTTGAGCTTTGGATGCAACAATTATCTCCTGGCTCGTACAAAATTCATCTCATGTTATGTTCTATTTCTGCTCTTAAACATCTTTCTTGTCAATAAAAAGAGCACGATCACGAGTTCACCGCTAACAGGAGCTGCTAACAGCTAATTCAGCTGCCTGTCAATGGAGACAGTTTGACACAGTGGAAGCTAATCTAGGCCAAAAACAGAGATGATGTAGCCCACAACCAACTGTTCCCATGGCGACACTTCCTGTTTACATCTCCAAAATATATACAATGTACTGTAACACTGATGGAGGAGCTGGAGGCTAAAACACAGCAGAATGTTCCTTTAGGATGATGTCATGCTGGCTGGTCAGTGAGGTCAAAGGTCAGAGAGAAGAGAGCACTGTGGGAACCTGAGAGGGAGAACAATCCCCAAACAAGAGCCACACAGGAAGTGTGTGTGTATGTGATGTAATGCACATGTTAGTCTGGTGACACAGGAGGTACAATATAGTGTCATGTCATAGTCCACACACACACACACACACACACACACACACACACACACACACACACACACACACACACACACACACACACACACACACGTATGGGAGACTGAAGAAAGAGAGGATTTCCTGTGGAGGAAGTGTGTGTGTGTGTGTGTGTGTGTGTGTGTGTGTGTGTTGTCAGCAAATGTGTCATTGTAGAGGAATGAAGCAAAAATCAACAAACAGAACCTTTTTGACGAGTTGAGAAAAGAGAGCAGAGGTGGAGTTATCGACATGGATCAATCGATCACATCTCCGACATCACAGCTCCACAGTCACATGACCAAACTCACCGGGACGCTGTTCCTGCCGCCGCGGGTCATGATGCTGATGATGCTGATGGTCGTACGTGTTCGTGGCGTGGCTTGTTGTATGATGGGTTTTGTGGGCGTGGCTCGGGTGGTGGGCGGCGTGCGTGGCGTTGTGCTGGTCGTCTGGGTAGCCGGCGTCGTACAGCTCGCTGACGGACGCCTGGTGGTCGTTCTGTTCTCGGTTCGGGTCGACGCGCTGGTGCTGGAGTCGCTGCTGAACCTCTGAAACAGAGAGACACGAGAGAGAAGCTGGACGTCAGCGGATTCATGGACAAGAACAAAGAAATGACAGAATGATACAGCAGCCTCAAGACGTGAGGTCTGAACACGTCTGACA
>JBBMOC010000241.1:211784-226811 GCA_037975185.1 Centropyge bicolor | reverse complement strand
TTTTCGATCAGCCACTCACTCCAATATTAACAAACTGACCGTAGCTCAGCCAGCTCCCGGGGGGGACTCATGTCTACCTCCAGCTGCTCTGCCGGGTTCTTTATGGAAGATGTCATCAGGATGGATGTGTCCCTCTGGCCGAACCTGGGAAATATTTTTTTCTCAGGACTAATAATATGTGGTTTACACCGTATGCTTGCACTATTCATTCATTCATTCATTCATTCATTCATTCATTCATACTGCAATACTTGCTGCTGGACTGTATTGTCACTTTGTCATGTTCACTAAGTCACTTTGGATCTGGCATTTGGACTCAGTTGTACATACCTCTTCTTATATAGATATATTATATATATATATAGATATATATTCATTAGGCCATTATCTCTCAGGTTGCAATATTTCATTTGCTGCTTTACTGACACAACTATGCTGCATTATCTACCTCATATTCTCATTTGCTGCTGTTTTGTTATTTGATGTTGTCACTTTATCTTCACTAAGGCACTTTAGGTTCCACTTGTACTTTTTTTATATATAGTTATTCTTATAGTTTTTTATTTTGTATACTTTATGCTTCTACCTGATTGTATGCTTGTGCTGCTGCAACACCCGAACCTCCCCTATGGGGGATCAATAAAGACTTATCTTATCTTATCTTATTTGGTTCTCTTGTTGCATCTGTTTTTACAGGCAGTCATATCTCAGAGGTTCTGCAGGAGAACGATGCTCTGAAGCAGCAGGTGGAGCTGTTGGAGCTACAGAGCGAGCAGGACAAAGAGGCACTGAAGGCAGATGTTGTCCAAGCCAAGGAGGAACTGTGCAGGTTCTGTATACGTATCAGTGGGAGCATATTAACTGACATCTTTTGCAGAGCAATGATGTGACCAAATTACTGGATCTAATGTGATCTGTTAGGCTGCAGGAGCACTCTGCAGAGCAGCTGTCCTCTATGAAAACAGAACACCTCAGGGTGTTGGACCAGCTGCGTGCCACCCATGCCCTGGAACACTCGTCTTCAAAGGTTGCCGAATTGGCCAATAAGCTCAACACTCAGGAGGTACGAGCTCACTAACCGACAAGTCTCACGTTAGCAGGAATCCCTAAAAATGATCCTGTTGCTTTCAACTTTACATTCTCCTGCAGATAACAGTGAAACATTTGCAAGACCAGCTGAAAGAGATGCAGGGAGCTAAAGAGGCACTGGCAATATCCAGGACCCGAGAGGATGCTCTGCAGAAGCAGGTGTGTTTCAATTCTGATGGTTTTCCCAGTCATTTTAATGCAGGAAACATTTAATGGAAGATGATTTAAAAGGCCAGTTTTGTTACATACAGCATTTCTAGAGGGCAAAAAAAGCAAAAGCATCTTCTGCTACAATACTATATATGTAGACTCTAGGCTCCAGATACTTTTTTTTGTCAACGAAAACTTAAACGAAAACTTTTCGTTGACGACTCTTTATTCCTTGACCAATTTGTGACGAGGACGTAAATGTAATAAGTACTGACAACAAAAACTAAAACGAAATCTCTGTTCATTATGAGCTGACGAGTAAAAACGTGACGAAAAAGCTGACACTGGCCGACCGGACAGTCTGGGTTTCAACCATTCTCAGTGCCGTGATTGTTTTCCCTTTTAACCAATCGGTCTTTGTCAGTCACGTGTTCTGACCAGCAGACACGCCCACCATGCGCCATCTTGGGTGTACCGCAGATGTAAACAACACAGACCCGTAAGACTGCGACAAAATTAACACTAATTCTTTATGTGCTTAAGAGAGGCAAAGAGTCCAGAAATGTCACTGACATACTTTATTATTCATGTTAAGTCATGTACAAAACGTATAAAAAACGTTGTGTTGGCTAGGTTTTGATGCCCTTGTTAGAAAATGCTAAATTAAAATGGGCATAACAGTTAAGCTGTTATGATTTTATTTTGATGTCTTAAGAGGATTGGAGCTTTTTTCTTGCAGGTTGTAAATCATTTGTTGTACAAATTTACTGAAACTAAACAAGAATCTGTGAAGGACATGATTATGTATTGCACTTCTTCTCACGAGCCTTAGACATTCATATTTATTATACTAATATGGTACATTATTTTAAATAACTAAACACATAATTAAAGGTATGTTTACAATAGTTTTTACAACCATGACAAACATCCTTTTGAAAAATCTATTACAGTACAACAAAGCTGTCAAATTTCGTCAAAAGACTAAAATGAGACTAAAACTAAAACTGATTTCCACTGACTAAATTTGAACTAAAACAAAACAAAACTTAAAGACTAAAATGTGACTTTAACTAAATCAAGTCTTTGGTGAGTGACTAAGACTAAAATGAAATTTATCAAAATCAAAATGAACACTGATTGAAACACTCATATTAAGATTAAGATTAAGATAGATCAGATATATAGCTTAAGGAAAAGAAGAAGAAACATGTGATTGAATGAGGCACATAACAGCATCTTTTTAGCAACTGTAAAAACAGCAACTTTCTTTCCTGCCATGTTGAGAGATCTACAGAAGAATCATTATTCAGAATCAAAAGCTCAAAAATGCGGGGATGTGTCATTGTGTGGTGAAATGGCCCAAAATTGATCTGCTTTCTATTGCATTCAAAAGATATGCAGTTGTCTTCTGTGCCATTAGAATTTATACCTGAATGAATGTTTTCATCAGTCAGTCTGAAAAGCTGAAATATGTAACTGAGGTCAGTTTCATTTTAATGATAAAAAGTTAATTATTTTGTTTAGTATTTTTACATGAAGTGGCTGCTTCCGCTGTGTGTTTAGCTGACGAGGCTGCTGAAGGAGCTGAAGGAAGCTAAAGAAGCTCAAAGCCCAGAGGTGAAGCTCTTGTGTGGCCTGGAGAGGAAGATCCTCAACATGGAGCTCAGACACCAGCACAGAGAGAAAGAGCTGCAGCAGGTCAGAGTGATGGCACAACTTCCTGTTCATGCAATGCTTAATGTTTGAGTGGCCCCAGGCTGTTGTTCTCTTGAGTCATACAGAGGCCTTTTTCCACTACAGGAACCTAAGGATCCATAACCTGAACCTGTAAGAACCAACCTGTTTTCCTGTTGTGAATAATAATAATGTCTTTTACATGTGAGGATTTTATCATCTATCTATCGTTTAATTAAGAGAAGCTCTACCCACAGTAGGATGTGGACAAAAGGAAACATAAAGAGAGTACACAGGGCTCCGGTTCCCACACCACTCTCTCTGCTCTTTACCATCAGCTGTCATCATCATGCTGATTCTCTCCTGAATGAGAAGACAAAGAGGTAACAGTGGAGAAACTGGAGGGAGAAACTCATGTCTGAGCTTTCCTTCAAGAGAAATAAAATCTAGCAATGTAACATTTGGTTACGTTGCTCCGCTATTGGGTTACTATATGCTAACTCAGCGGTTTTCAAAGTGTGAGGCGCATCTCCCCTGGGGGGCGCCAGAGGGCTTCAGGGGAGGCGCGGCAAGTGAAAAAATAAACCTGAAAAGAAAAAACAGTGTAAACATCTGACAAGAGACAAGATGGGTCGATTTTTAGTATCTCAAGTGAAAGTGAGAGAGGGCACAGAGTCTGGGGCGAGCAGAAAACGGAGGAAGTATGACCCTGATTATTTAAAGTTTGGCTTTTCATGTATTGGTCCTGATGATGCTCCGCTGCCACAGAGTGTTATCTGCAAAGAGGTGCTAGCTAACGACAGTATGCCACCATGTAAACTCCGGCGTCATATTGAAACCAAGCACCAAAGTTTAACGACCAAGCCGCTATGATAAAAAAATATATATATCTGACTGACGTTGATCTGTTTATTGTCTGATTTGAGGAATTGCACAAAAAGGAAAACATTGAATGTATGCAAAAAGATATTAAAAAACTCTGTTAAAATATGTTAAAAACAGAAGCTAAAATGTGTTTAAAAGATGTTAAAACATACAGATGTTAAAAATGTGTTTTAAAAAGATGCTGAAAACATAGATGTTAAAATGTGTTAAAAATATATATATATATTTATCCACACACACAGAGATAAAGATGATTAAAATGTTTTAAAAATATGTTTAAGAACATACAAACATGTTTAAGATGTTTACAAAAATAAAGATGTGTGTAGCATTTATAGTTTAAAACCTTTTTTAAGCCTGTGTGGAACATACAAAGCGACAACAATAACAGTAATAATAGTAATAATAATTAGGGGTGGTAAAGGGGGGGCAGCATGCTTTTGAGTTCTCTTTAGGGAGGCTCGCTATCTCACACTTTGAAAACCCCTGTGCTAACCAGCTGTTGCACTTCCTGACCAGAGCTGATACTTAGGTCCAGGAACTCTCCTCAAAAGATGGGGGATACGGTGAGAACTGAAGCAGAAGCTGTGACAGTGGCTACATCTTAAACTATGGCCTTTAGCTCCTGTAGTGGAAAAGCTATCATCAGGTATCATTGGTGACACCAGTGACAAACACAGTATCAGAGATGACCAGTGGCTCACAATGTTCACCCCTACTAGCCAACACATTTGAAGACACTGAAGAATATGCTGAACAAAGATACTAGCTAACCACAGTAACTCTCCATCCCCCTCCCGGCAGGTGATTGGCGGCTCGTGGCAGACAGCAGATGCTGATCAGCAGTCAGAGGTGGAGCACTGGAAGCGTCGGGCTCAGGACAAGAGCAGAGAGCTGGAGGCTTTTCGGCTAGAGCTGGACCGCATCCTGGACATCCTGAGGCACCTCCAAAGGCAGGGAGTGGTGCTCCCTATCTCTGCCCCCCCACCTCCTCCCACCCACAGGAGTTAATGCACACACAAAGTTAGACTGAAGTTTATCAGTGAAAGCTAATGCTATAACTGGGTATTGAAGTCAGAGATAGAAAACATGGATCAAGTGTGAAGGTTTTCTCATTCACTGAAATGAATATATATGATATAGCAGCAGTAGTCAACATCCCACATGTCAAAGATGGACAGTGCTTCCTGGTCCACATCAGTCAGACTGAATGTTAACACCTACAAACAATAAACCTACACAATAGTCAGAGTTTTTGTTTCAGAGACTAAACATTTTAAACCTCAAGTGTGTCACAAGTCATAAAAGAATAACTGAATGTTTTTATACATCTATACATGTTCATTTTTGATTGTATGTTTTATAGCTAGTTTCTATTTTTATTTAAATTATTGTAAAGTATTTAATAAATATTTTATTAAAGTCTTAACTGTGATACATTTTATTGTTTTTGTTGATCTGACAACCTCAAACTGTTAACCTAATGACATGCAGAGTATTGCACCTGTAACATATTCAACAAATTCAGCAGCAGAGAACACTTTTTTTATGCAAACTACTTTGTTACGCCCAGCCCAGGGGTTACTTGAACACAACCTGAATATCCATCTTTCACATGGATCCAAGCAGCCGCTAAACAATGTTTAAACAGAAAATGATTAATTTATTTACAATAGATAAACGTGAGAACAAAAGGCGACTGAGAACAGCTCCGTGGATTAAACACAGAATACAACTCAATATATACAAGCATAAGACCGCATAAATGATGGCCAGAAAACAACATCCTGACGATTTTGCTATGCTTAGTGCCTTAAAATGCTAAAATGTTAAAAGGCTGTGTGATCATTACAATTAACTGGATTTATGCACTTGGAATCATGAACAAGCTCCATATTCAAGGGAATCTGCTCATCAACCTATGAGATATCTTTTATGCAAATTTCATTTCAGTTTTATTCATTTAGCACCTAATCACAGCAGAAACGATCTCAGGGCACTTTCATTATACTTCATACTGTAATAGATCCGTCTCTCATGCACTCGACAGTGCTAGCACTTTCATGCTTAATGTGTAAGGTGAATTTTCAGTATGTGATAGAGGTGGGCGGATCGATCCAAATATCGATAGTATCGATACCAAGTTGGTATCGCAATCGGATCGATACTAGCGTGATGAGATCGATACTTTAATGTCAGTTTCACTCTTGTATGTGCTTGTGCGGTCTCGTCAAAGAGGCGACAGCCAAGTCGCCGGACTTTTTTGTGGTTTGATAATTTTGTACACTTTTTTAATTGAGAAAAATCCAGAAAAGAAGTGCACTGAAGGGGGGAAATTTAATTTTATATTTGTATTGTAGTTTCTCAATACTCAATACTTTAATTTGCTCTCATATAGTAATTTTTTTCGCTTTGTTTTTTTTAAGAAAAAAATGCACACATAACAATGTTTGGGGGATTTTTTCTTTACTTACTGCTCTATTGCTTCTGTTTTTGATATGAAGTATTTTGCAGTCGCCTTTAAACTTTGCCCAAATTCTGTCCTGGGTTATAACAAAATAATAAGGAAAAACCACAAAACACCTATGAGTCAGAAGTGTGATGGTACATCAACCTTAAATATTAAAAGTATCGGTGTTGGTATCGGTATCGGCGATACTGGCCCTGTATTTACTTGGTATCGGATCGATACCAGATCTTGCAGTATCGCACACCTCTAGTATGTGTCAGTGGGTGGCTCCTTAAGGATGCGCCGTACCGCGCCCAGGATTGGCTGCTGCAGTGGACGGATCGGCGCGTGATTGGCCGCTCTACTGGCGAATAGGGTTGATAACGAGGAACCATCCTTTAGTTGAATCCAAGTTGCACTGAGAGCATGAGAGGAGGCATTAGGACCACATCTGAGGCCTCTGTGTAGGAGGAGTGCTCTGTGGGGTAGTGCTGCAGGGACACCAGGTGGGCGGGCTGGTCAAACCCCGGCTGGGTTGAGGGTGTCAGATGTTGAAAGATGTGAAACAGTAATGATGTGGACCTCAGAATCACTGCAACATTAAACTGGCTCTTGTGATGCTGGGATGTTTTGTACGCAAAAAAGAGCAGCTGTGTGCTGAAGAATGGTGTAAGAGCCGAGTTACAACACAGGCTTTACTGTCTGAAGTAATAATGGAAATCACCACAGCCTTAATGAATGGTAGACTAAGCTTTAAAGATTTCACCATAATGCATTTTATTTCACTGCAGTGGCTGGAACTCTCCTGAAATTGCATCCATGTATGAGGAAGATTCTCTGCAACTCATGTAAATTCTGTTTTTAAATTGCATATAACTCATAAGTTTATATAATGTCATTAATTTACTGCTTTTATCTTACACACGTTTACACAGATGTCACGAACTCAATTAACTTTCCAGACATGGTTCCTGACACTGAGCAAACTGTCTGCCGTCAGCATCGCCAGGCTGCTGGTGCATAGAAATACAATGCTCCTCTCATTTCCCACAAACACATACATCCAAATTGTCTGTCACTCACTCACTCGCTCTCGCACACGCACGCACGCACGCACGCACGCACGCACGCACGCACGCACGCACGCACACACACACACACACACACACACACACACACACACACACACACACACACACACACACACNCACACACACACACACACACACACACACACACACACACACACACACACACACACACACTGTCTGCAGCGTGACGTTGGGTTGAGGCAGAGCTCATCAGCCCTGAAAGGCATGAACCTCCTCTTCACTGAAGCCCTGCTGCTTTAACAACCTGAAAGGCAAACAAACAGAAAAGGAGGTCAAGGCCAAAAACCTGCTGAGAGCAAAGAAAGTGAGTGAGTACGAGACAGAGCTACAGCGCTTCAAATGTCATGTGACCCAAAGCAAAATTACTTACTGTCTCTCCATACAATCACTCTAATCATTTCATGGCTAATTTAACTGGCCGTCAATTCTCAGTGGTGAATGATAGGATGAACTGAGATCCTGGTTGACGGCATGCCCTAGGCTCGAGGCTCTAAGTCTAACAATTATTAAACCTAGCAATATGAAACCTTCAAAAATACGTAAGGTTAGTTATTTAATTTAATTAATTAATAATTTTACAGTCGTTGTAGGTGACCTGTCAACAGGTTTACAAACATCTCTTATAATAGCAGACTATGGCAGAAAATGGGAAATGATGGGCTGCAGCAAAAGAGTCACTCATTATCAGATCCTTACAGTAAGGGAAAGATCTCAATAATATATAAGAAATTGGTAAGCACAACCACAGAGTCCTCAAATTCTAAAAGATTAGGGAGAGAATGGGAGAATGGGAGACGGCTTGTTATAAGGCGCAAACCATATCTATTAAAAGCAGACTTAAATTGATTCAATATAATTGGCTTATGAGAACCTATATTACTCCTGAAAAACTTAATAAATTTAACCCTAATATCCCAGACACCTGTATAAAATGTGGAACGGAGAAAGGTACCTTATATCACTGCATTTGGAAATGTAATATTATACAAGAATTTTGGAGAAGGACAATTAACACAATTTCCAAAATTATGGACAAAGAGATCCCGTGGCTCCCTGAGATCTGTATTCTTGGAGTTATTACAAAAACGATGGCCCTAGGATCTCATGAAAATAAGCTGCTGAACCTTTGTCTCATACATACAAAGCGTCTTATTGCTTGACACTGGAAAAGTGTTCATTGTCCATCATTAGATCTATGGTTTGCCGAACTCTCCTCCTGCATAGCCGTTGAAAGGCTTACGTACACAATTAAAAGAAAGAGCCATATCTTCCATAAGATATGGGATTCGTTCCTCAAATCTTTGGAATCAAGACCTGATATTCCATCATATTAACCTGTAGCATTTACAAAGTGAGTTTTTTTTCCTCTTGTATTTTTATGTGTTTTATTTATTTAATTTAGTGTACTTTTGATATTTCATGGGTGGTTGGGTGGTTGGGGGGGGTTATGTGGTTCAAGGGTGACCCATAATGTTACCAATTTATGCTGTAAAAGAGATGTAATATGTTAAAAGTTAAAAATCAATAAAAGATATCTGTTAAAAAAAAATAGTCACTCATGTTTTCTTATCTTGTTTGACTTTGTTGGTGTGATGTCCAAATCTCAGCAATTAATAACTCACTGAGAACAATGTTATCATAACTGATAGCAAATGTTAAATGAAAACAATGATAATAATATGAAAATAAGGCTAGCGTGATTGAAGAGTAAAATGGAAAGATCCTTTAAGAAGCAACACTAGGACAGTCAGGTAATGGACACATAATAAAGGTTACATTACACACCCGGTTGTTAGCTCTGTGAAGGCAGTCGGGCCGCACACACACACATAGCATTTGGATCCGTCTGGCCTGTTGAGGAAATCCTCGAGCATGGACTCATTCACCCGACCCTTCCTGCCAGTCCAGCTTTCACAGGGCTCGGAGAGGACGTACTCCACCTGAAACCTGGACACAGAGCAAAGACACTGAGGGCCAGATGTAGGAGAAGAGCTTGTAAAGCTCGAAATCAATTACATTTCACTGCTTTATTATAACTGTGTCTAAAAGCACAGTGCACATTCACAAATGATGTGAAATAATGTGTCCCTCAGTGTGTCACATTTGGCCACTTTGCACGCATCCCATAATGTGTCCTACAAAACTTCTAAGCTACATAAACTCACATCCTGTCAACTCTGACCTGGGTGTGTGTAGAAGCACAAAGCTTCAGTACCTCTCGTTATTAGCTGCCAGTTCATCCAGGTCACAGCGCCACAGAATGTCCTCCTCTTTTCGGTTGAAAAAGAGCAGCTTGGTTTTTCTAAGAACGCACACACACACACACACACACACACACACACACACACACACACACACACNCACACACACACACACACACACACACACACACACACACACACACACACACACACACACGTACGTCACGGATTATCATGGATGGAAAAGGCTGATGATGACGAGGACGAGGAATCCCTGAGTGGGAGGGACACTAGTGATCCATCTTACTCACTGATACACTTTGGTGTTTCATTGTTTAACCTTATTAGAAAGCAAAGAGCTATGTCAATTTTTTTTCCATTCAAGCAATTTTGGGAGAGACTGACCACACCACAAGGGCAAATCTGATCTAAGAGGAATCTCAACAACTTGAAATTGTGTCTTGTGAAATGTTTCATAGTTTATAACCCAGTTGTATTTTCACTGTGCCTAACAGATGAAAATATTAAAGATATTAAATGATTACATATTTTTATTATGACGCGCTTCTCTCTGTCTCCCCGTATAATAAAGCTCGTGCTGTTGTGGTCTTTATGTCTGGTTTATGACTTTAATTTAAAGGTGACCAGGCTGCCTCTTCACACATGAGACCGACATGTTAAATCACCATCAGATTAACATGCATAGGGTGCAGGTCTGAACAGGTCAAAAATTAAACTCTGCAGAGCCAACAAAGGGTTTTGTAAGTCTTGCAGTTCCCACCTGATGGTGTCAGTGTCCTGTAGGGCCAGTCGTATGAGGCGAAGCATGGGCGTGAGGCCCGTGCCGGCCGCTAGAAGGTAGAGGTATGAGACATCACGAAGGGGGCGGAGACTGAAGGTACCCTCTGGACCACTAACAGATACATGGTCTCCTAGGAAAAGATAGATGAGAAAAAAAACAGAATTAATAAAATGGATCACACAGTGCTTTTAGACATAAAATAGAGTAATACTGCCAAGAACAACAAAGTTCTAGGGTGTCAAAAAGTATGGACAATGCAGAGATTTTTGAGTAGGTAACTTTTTGAGAAGAACACTAGACCAGAGACTGAATGACCACCCCCTGCATGAGACTGTGGGAGCTTTAAGCAGCTCCTTCAGCAACAGACTGAGACTCCCACCCTGCAAGAAGGAGCGCTACCGCAGGTCTTTCATACCAACTGCAATAAGACTCTTTAACACCTCATTATAGTAAATAACTGCATTTACGTGATGACTGCATTTTATCTGCACACTGTAAATAATGTAATATCTTTTCAGTGCAATAACATAGAAATTTCTTTTCAATAGCATTTACAGCATCTTTATTCTCATATGAATAATAGTATGTCTATTACTTCTGGATGCCAAAGACAAGGAAAACATGTAACATAATGTAAATACTTTACCTCACTTGTCACTTTATTGTCTTATGCCACATATTGTTTCTTGTTTTTTTTATTACTGCCTTATTTCTTAATTAGCCACTTACTGGTATTTATTTTTGAGTTACTGTTTACTGTTTGTTACTGCTGCTGTGACAAGTAAATTTCTCCTAAGGGGATCAATAAAAGTTATCTTATCTTATCTTATCTTATCTTTATTAGCCTACAGGAAATCGAATACTTAAGCTCCTGTGCTTCCATTCTGACTTTTGCAGGCTATGACTTTTCCACAACCATTTTTGAAGCATTTCTGAAGCATTCAGCTCCAAGACATGTGTCCTTTTTATTAAACAGTCACAGCAGCAGTATGGCAATACATTTGGCTTGTTATCTTTGTTGCACCGTGTGCACAGCATAGTGTCCCTCTCTCCTTTTTATACATATGCACTTAAGAGAGAACCAGCCAAATAATGTGAGGAGATATGATAAGCAGAGGCAAATGGCACAGGTGCACTAAAAAGGAAGGTTGTGGTGGGAGAGGGAACCTTGAATTAACCTTTATTCTACAGTGACGGAAGACTAATACTGAGGACAACACAAAAATGTGTGCACCTGGACTGAATAAGTATACCTAAAAAGAATATCTAGTATGAATCATAGACTGTATAAAATATGGACGTAGTGTCCGTGACGTCACCCATAGGTTTCTGAAGAGCAAAAATGAAGCAAATCGTAGTGCGTAGCCATCTTGGTAGCCTACCTCCGGTTACTCCAAATATGGACAAAGAGGTGGAGCGAGGGTGGAGCTGAGGCGGGTCGAATGAACGCTATTGGCTGAAAAAAGCCGCTTTATTCGAAAAATAATCAAACTAGCTACGGCTAACCAGCTAGGTTAAATGCTAAATATCGTTGCTAGCCGGCTAACCCCACGACGATCTCTTTCCCAAACTCAGTGACTAGAATTAGCCGGGGTGACGCCCTTTAGACCGTCAGTGGCTAGTTGTCAATCAAAGTGGCGCCACTTAGATTGACAGCTATGAATTGTGCATAATGATGTATGCAGTATATTTTAAACGAACGCCTTATAAAAAAAATTCGCCCCCCCAGAGTTGTCATGGAGTAGTAAAACAGCTTATGGGACTAGAGCCATGTTTTGAACCAGGCTGTAAATATGTTCTTTTCTGTCGTAAAATCGGACATTTTAACATGGGGCTCAAATGTAATTGACTCCCTTCTGCAGCCTGCTCTAGTGGTTATTCGAGGAACTGCAGCTTTTTTGCACTTCCGCATTGGCTTCATTTTTCAGCGCCGGAGGTTGCTGCTTGAGTTATACCAGAAAAAAAGTGGTTCATACGACAATCAAAAATCTTTACACCCCTTCCCGATAGCCACACTAGATGGCAGGGTGAAAGGCTTGCTGCCATAGTGAGGGAGACACAACATCTTTTAAATATGGAAATAACAGCACACAACATTCAGAACCTGGTTCCTCTCTCACCTTCACACAGCTGAACATTTACAGCATGAAGTGGCTGTGAATATCAGATCAGCAGTTTCAGAANTCCCTGCCACATGGAAATATTCAAATTCCAAAATACCAAAAATATTCTAAGTTTCTAACTGTGTTCAATTGTTCAAAATTCTTCTTGTTGTGATGTAATAAAATGATCAGCAGGAGTCACAGTTTACTGTACAGATACTGTTCACATGCATACAGGATACATCTGAAGAGCTCTGAATTATATTGGCTTGTGCATTTGGTAATATACCCCGTCTTTTCCAGCCTCTAAACATTTCATAGGTCAATACATTTTTCACTATTAGGTCATCTCTTCCCTGTGACAGATTGGTGACCTGTCAAGGTCTTCGCTCGAGTCGGCTGGGATAGGCTCCAGCCCCCCCCACCCCCACCCCTGAGCCCTGGGGCCCCAGGCTCTGTGGCCTGTAGCCCTCTTCAGTCATTGTTGTATGTGGGATCATTAAAGTGAGCCTTCAGTGAAGCAGGAGGCTCAAACCAGGGACGGAAACCAGAGCCGTCCTCACACGCCTCCACACGTTTCAGTGGACAGACGCTCTGCTGCCACTGGAGTTTCAGTGAGCTCTGGCTCCCCCTGCTGGAGGGTTTAAGCACACGGAGCAGGTCAAATCCTGATCATAAGTGATGCACAACAGAACAACACACCAGGAACCCAAACTTTAAAACATGATAACAATATGACAGGAAACAGACTTCACAGTCGACGGCACACAAACTACAACAAACACAGCAGAAAGCTTCCTGGCTCTGTTTAATCAATTAAACCAACCACAGAAGCATCAGGAGTGAAAACAGGAAGCAGGAGTCACCACCAGCATTAAACAGAGCGCTCGAACCAGCCGCTGTCTGTTGGTCCTGAAGCAGAGAAGACAGAGGACACACAGGCCTGAATCAGATGTTTCCTTCTCTGTTTCTTTATAACATCAGAGGATCATTCAGAACATAAAGAAAGAATAGGATGTTTTTCAAACCTGACTCTACTCGACGTGCACAGGAGAATAGACGACTCCTGGAAGACAAAGTTTCATCTTTTAAGATTTGTTTTCTACAGAATCTGAACCAGACAAAACTTGGAACAGTAAAGAAAAATAATGGACATTGTGACGACCTGGTTTCAAACTCACCTGCCTCCTCCTGGCGCCGTGTGCAGCTCCTGAACGCAGCCTGTTGAGCTGCAAAGAAAAAAACCAGCTGTCGTTAGAAGGAAAGCAGAAAACAAAGCAGCAGCTGGTTTCACTCGCTCTGTGTGCGTCGGCCGTCTGCCATGCAAATGAAGGACGAAGCGTCAGGCCGGAGGTGGACTCAGCCCGTCCGGGCCTCGGCTCAGACGCTGTGACCTCGTGTCGTCGGGGGGGCAGCGAACACAGAAGCACAGCCTTGAAACTGGATCATTGTCACTGTGGGAGTGGGAGCTGTGAAAAAAGACTGAGCTAACAGACAGAGAGTTTGTTCACCTGAATGTAGGGATGAGTGAGTACACCACTGTATCTGTTTAACCATCTACATTATCTGTATCTGTATCTGTACTCGGAGTGGGCGGGGCCTAAACCGGAAGTGAGTGCAGAAATGGGTGAGGCTTAAAACGGTACATTATTTTAAGTCTGAAATTGATATTGATTGATCCGAAGTTCCTAGTAAACTGTATTCAAAGCCTATATACAGTATATCTCAATAATATTTATAATATTATTTTCATGAACTGCAGAGAGAAAGTGTCAGATACTGCATGCAGCCACATACAATAAAAATATTAATATAGGCTACTTTGTATGTTCAGCTATATGTGTGTATGTGTGTAAATGGTCTGTGAGACTGTTTATTTTTAATGATCTGTGTGAACTTCATGATTCATGCAAACATCCAGTGATGGCAAACAGGGAAATAATATGTCAGCCTTGTTCACTGTGTTCTTCTCAAAAGCACCGCGTTCAGTACGAGCAAAGTTTTCCAACTGACTTTATATCACCAGCCAAACTAAGAGCAAGCAGACGGTAAAAAAAAAAAAAAAAAAAAAATCAGACCGGAGCGGAGGCATTGACCGACGCGACGCGAGCCGTTTTCAGCTCTGTCTTGTCAAATGCACCGCGCGTATGTTGGGAGAGACGTGCACAGACGTCTCTGTGTAGGGAGGGGCGGGTGCTGTGTGTGACTGGCCAATCACAGAGCGCGAAGACAGTCAGTTATACAATGAGGATTTTCCTTCAGCACGAGCACAGATATTGACGGATTTTACTTGTATCATAATCGTATTCGTCCAAAATGCTTTAACCGGCTCATCCCTACCTGGACGTCTCTGAAAACCACCCAGGAGGAGCTCGAATCTGAGACGTGATCGACCGGCTGTCAGTCGTAAACGTACTCACACAGTTCTCTAATGCATCGTTCGGCTCCATTTCAGTGTTTCACCGTCAGCTGTGTTTTTCCAGCTTTAATGAAGCTCAGCTGTTTCTGAAGGAGAGCGAAACCTTTTAAAGCCACAATGAGCGCTGAAAGCGACAGCAGA
>JBBMOC010000241.1:180165-211526 GCA_037975185.1 Centropyge bicolor | reverse complement strand
GCTTGGTCGTTAAACTGTGGTGCTTGGTTTCAATATGACGCCGGAGTTTACATGGTCGCATACTGTCGTTAGCTAGCACCTCTTTGCAGATAACACTCTGTGGCAGCGGAGCATCATCAGGACCAATACATGAAAAGACAAACTTTAAATAATCAGGGTCAGACTTCCTCCATTTTCAGACTCTGCCTCTCTCACTTTCACTTGAGATACTAAAAGCCCTCTGGCGCCCCCCGGGGGAGGCGCGCCTCACACTTTGAAAACCGCTGAGTTAGCATATAGTAACCCAATAGTGGAGCAACGTGACCAAATGTTACATTGCTAGATTTTATATTCTCTTGAAAGAAAGCTCAGACATGAGTTTCTCCCTCCAGTTTCTCCACTGTTACCTCTTTGTCTTCTCATTCAGGAGAGAATCAGCATGATGATGACAGCTGATGGTAAAGAGCAGAGAGAGTGGTGTGGGAACCTGAGCCCTGTGTACTCTCTTTTTGTTTCCTTTTGTCCACATCCTACTGTGGGTAGAGCTTCTCTTAATTAAACGATAGTGACGTTTTAAAATCATCACATGTAAAAGACATTATTATTATTCACAACAGGAAAACAGGTTGGTTCTTACAGGTTCAGGTTATGGATCCTTAGGTTCCTGTAGTGGAAAAAGGCCTCTGTATGACTCAAGGGAACAACAGCCTGGGGCCACTCAAACATTAAGCATTGCATGAACAGGAAGTTGGACCATGACTCTGACCTGCTGCAGCTCTTTCTCTCTGTGCTGGTGTCTGAGCTCCATGTTGAGGATCTTCCTCTCCAGGCCACACAAGAGCTTCACCTCTGGGCTTTGAGCTTCTTTAGCTTCCTTCAGCTCCTTCAGCAGCCTCGTCAGCTAAACACATAGTGGAAGCAGCGACTTCATGTAAAAATACTAAACAAAATAATTAACTTTTTATCATTAAAATGAAATGTGGTAATCCAGGACAGAAACTGACCTCAGTTACATATTTCAGCTTTTCAGACTGATGAAAACATTCCTTCAGGTATAAATGCTAATGGCACAGAAGACAACTGCAGATCTTTTGAATGCAATAGAAAGCTGATCAATTTTGGGCCATTTCACCACACAATGACACATCCTCGCATTTTTGAGCTTTTGATTCTGAATAATGATTCTTCTGTTGATCTCTCAACATGGCAGGAAAGAGAGTTGCGAACTGTTGGTACAGTTGCTAAAAAGATGCTGTTATGTGCCTCATTCAATCACGTTTCTTATTCTTTTCCTTAAGCTATATATCTGATCTATCCTAATCTTATGAGTGTTCCAATCAAGAAGTTTTCATTTCATTTTAGTCTTAGTCACTCACCAAAGACTTGATTTAGTTAAAGTCGTATTTTAGTCTTTTAATTTAGTTTTGTTTTAGTTAAAATTTAGTCAGTGGAAATCAGTTTTAGTTTTAGTCTCATTTTAGTCTTTTGACGAAATTTGACAGCTTTGTTGTACTGTAATAGATTTTTCAAAAGGATGTTTGTCATGGTTGTGAAAACTATTGTAAACATACCTTTAATTATGTGTTTAGTTATTTAAAATAATGTACCATATTAGTATAATAAATATGAATGTCTAAGGCTTGTGAGAAGAAGTGCAATACATAATCATGTCCTTCACAGATTCTTGTTTATTTTCAGTAAATTTGTACAACAAATGATTTACAACCTGCAAGAAAAAAGCTCCAATCCTCTTAAGACATCAAAAGAAAATCATAACAGCTTAACTGTTATGCCCATTTTAATTTAGCATTTTCTAACAAGGGCATCAAAACCTAGCCAACACAAAGTTTTTTATACATTTTGTACATGACTTAACATGAATAATAAAATATGTCAATTTCATTTCTGGACTCTTTGCCTCTCTTAAGCACATAAAGAATTAATGTTAGTGTTGTCGCAGTCTTACGGGTCTGTGTTGTTTACATCCGTGGTACACCCAAGATGGCGCATGGTGGGCGTGTCTGCTGGTCAGAACACGTGACTGACAAAGACCGATTGGTTAAAAGGGAAAACAATCACGGCACTGAGGATGGTTGTAACCCAGATTGTCCGGCCGGCCAGGGTCAGCTTTTTCGTCACGTTTTTACGTACGGCAGTTCATAATGAACACAGATTTCATTTTAGTTTTTGTTGTCAGTACTTATTACATTTACGTTCTCGTCACAAATTAGTCACGGAATAAAGGGTCGTCAACGAAAAGTTTTCGTTTAAGTTTTCAATGACAAAATTAACACTGGTTCCAATGTGCATCTGGAGCCTAGAGTCTACATATATAGTATTGTAGCAGAAGATGATTTTGCTTTTTTGCCTTCAAGAAATGCTGTAAGTAACAAAACAGGCCTTTTAAATCATCTGCCATTAAATGTTTCTTGCATTAAAATGACTAGGAAAACCATCTGAATTGAAACACACCTGCTTCTGCAGAGCATCCTCTCGGGTCCTGGATATTGCCAGTGCCTCTTTAGCTCCCTGCAGCTCTTTCAGCTGGTCTTGCAAATGTTTCACTGTTATCTGCAGGAGAATGTAAAGTTTAAAGCAACAGGATCATTTTCAGGGATTCCTGCTAACATGAGACTTGTTGGTTAGTGAGCTCGTACCTCCTGAGTGTTGAGCTTATTGGCCAATTCGGCAACCTTTGAAGACGAGTGTTCAAGGGCATGGGTGGCACGCAGCTGGTCCAACACCCTGAGGTGTTCTGTTGTCATAGAGGACAGCTGCTCTGCAGAGTGCTCCTGCAGCCTAACAGATCACATTCGATCCAATAATTTGGTCACATCATTGCTCTGCAAAAGATGTCAGTTAATATGCTCCCACTGATACATATACAGAACCTGCACAGTTGATCCTTGGCTTGGACAACATCTGCCTTCAGTGCCTCTTTGTCCTGCTCGTTCTGGAGCTCCAACAGCTCCACCTGCTGCTTCAGAGCCTCGTTCTCCTGCAGAACCTCGGAGATATGACTGCCTGTGAAAACAGATGCAACAAGAGAACCAAATAGTCAACTACCCGTGAATGCCTCAAGCTTCAGCAATGGCATCAAGTGAGTCTTCGTGAGGATCGTCAGTAGATCCTCTCCGAATATGATTCTAATTTAAGTGCGTGGGAACAAAATCTGTGGTTCTTTTTTTTTTGGTTTGTTTTTAAATGCATTGATGTGAATGTGAAGCTTGATGTGAACTCATCCTTTCAGCAAAGCGCTGCTACTACATTACTCAGGTCAACTGAAAACTACTTGGTAGGTTTAAGGGTATATGCTGCACTCACCCTCCTGCCAGAGCCCTCAAAAGATAAAAAAAGTATAGTATTTGATTTGGAGTATTTGATCTGGTTTTCTAATCACATAAAACTGCAGTCAATTCACTGACTTTGATAATGAGCATTCTCCCCTTTTTCAGACTGCTGAGCGAGCTCTGACAAGCAGGGCTGTTCTATGAGTCTGGTCTAGAGACATTGTTTTGGATTATCTGGGACTTGCCTTGGTCTCATGGGATCTTTGGACTCTGACGCCTTGTTTTGGTCTTGGCGGTTGCTCTCATGCATTAAAATGTTTGGTCTCGAGTCCAGTTGGCTTCTTATTTTTGCCTTTCCTCATCAGTATACAAAAGTGTACTCTGACTGAAAACCACAGATTCCACAAGAGATATTAAATAATCTCAGTAGCTAACAAGCCATTCTGCTGAAACCAGTGGGTTAATGCAGGGAGAGTATGCTTAGGAAACATATACAAAGAGGGCCATGAGCTTTCCTCTGATTATTTTTTACAAACCTCAAATTTCGCAAATTCAAATGTTACAGACGAACCTGCCTCTTTTCAGATGTAAGTCTTAGCACAGTATATGGAATTACTATGTTAGGAAATAGGTACAGTGGGAATCCTGAGACCATGTAAATTGTGATCTATCTATAAATTGCTTGACGTGTGGTTTGGTTTTATATCTTTTAGCTGAAGTCAAGAGCAGTCCCAGTTCAAATAAAGGGCAGATTTGCACAGTTGAAACAACCATCGCTCCTTTCGGCTACTTTGTCATTCTGTTCCTTTAACCCTCCTATTATCCTCAAATATTACTAACACCTTTCACCCTTGGGGTCAATTTGACCCCATGGATATTTCCCTCCATAAAAATGATTTGCAGAAAATTATTGACCATTTTTTTGTATCAGCCACTTTGTGTATTTGTTGAAAACATAAATAACCCCTTGATAATGAAATCTTGACCTGTCCTCTAGCGCCACCATCGGGACAAACAGGCCCAACAGGCCAAAATTGGAATTAATGTATCTTGAAAAGTTTTCTTCGAAATCTTCTCAAATTAAGAGTATGAACCCTGTTGGTTTTGGTGATGATATGATGTTTCCTGCAGCGCCACCATCAGGTCAAACTTTCTGTTTTAGAGTTAGTGTATATTGAAAATCTTTCATCCAAATCTTTTCTAATTTGGGGTGCACATTCATGATTCTCACAGAATGATCTATATCGGTTGATGCTGGTGACACCTCCCCCCCCACCCCCCTTATAAACATATTTACTTACTTATTTAGCTGTTGCTTCACCTTTAGATTTGGAAACTCCTGCCAAAATGAGCAAGCCTATGTAGGCTTCCAAGTCAAATACATCCAAGTCTTTCCAACTGTCCCCATACAAACGCTTCCCCTCTAAATTTGTCATCCCAAGAACAATATTTTCAACCGATGGTGTTATGAAGTGCTCAAATGATGACTTGGTGTCTTCAACATGGCTGACTGCATATGTGTTGGGGCCTTGAACCATTTTGATAATATTAGCAGCGCTAAGTCTACCCTGCTGTTGAAGTGGGGAAAGGGACCATACTATAGAGAGAGAATATTGTTGAACAATTATTTTTTGAATGATAAACATTGATTGGGGTCAAATTGACCCCAAGGATAATAGGAGGGTTAAGATATCAGGTCATATACAACATGTTCTGGTGTTCTTGCAGCATGCAGAGGAAAGTAAAACATAATGAAACATCCGTATTCATACCTGTGAAGACAGTAGGCTGGTAGGTCTTCTCATAATGAGCAGCTGGAAATGTTTCTTCCCCTCCACATGTCTCACCCACAGCAGCAGGACAGGCTGTTTTGGCTGGGCCTGGTTTTAGTTTGCTCTCTGTAGAACGGGTCTCTGGTCGTGGGTTGGGTGCAGACAGCATGTTCCTCCTCTCCTTCTGTAGTCTCTCCACGGTGCGGTTCAGCTCCTGAATGCTTCGTGTCTTGGTGCTGAGCTCTTGGTTCAGCCGTTCTATCCGGGCACCAAAAGCTGCCTCGGACTGGCGCTGGTGTCGGCCTGGACTTGGATGGGTCTGTATGGGGAAGGGTCAGTTTGTACAGCTTACACGGTCATAGTCAAATTTCGTTTTCATTTGCGTTTCAATGGCCTGTGTAGCTCCTGTACCAACCTTCTGTTTGAGCTGCTGCTGGAGAGACTCCACCTGCTCTCGGAGGGATTTCTCTTTCTCCTGGTGGGTTTCACTCACACGCTGCAGCTCTTCCTCCAGGGCTCGAACCTGTGACGCCCACGGCTCAGTCCCAGCTGCTGAGCTTGCTGCTTCCAGCTGCTGTTTCTGTTCCAGCTGCTGCTCCAACTCTGAAATGTGCTGCTCATAACGGAGCTAAAAGGTGCACACAAACACTCATGTCAAGTTTTCTGTTTTCTTAAGTATTTCTGTTTGTTCATTTCATAAATACATTTTTAAAGCGTATTCTTCTACAATAATATGTTGATGCAGTCAATTAACAATGTGTTTGTTCTTGGTTTCATAGCAAAAAAAGGGATCTCTTTTAATTAATACTGCTATATGCTTTGGTTTAAAATCATTCTGCAACATAAATATGCATGTTTTTGTTGAATCAGGGCCCATTTTTAATCACACTGCTGAAAGTGACATCTTGGACTTAAGTGACAGATAACATAAAGGACAATGGTCTGCACTTTATGTGTATCTATTAGGGATGCACCGAAATGAAAATTCTTGGCCGAAACCGAAAACCGAAAATGAAGAAACCAAGGCCGAAAACTGAAACACCGAAATAAATTATGCCAATTATTACCATTGCATTTGTGGCTATGACTGTGTACTAACCTCATTAAAATCAAGGCATTGCAATTGCATAAATTAATATTAATGCTTCAAAGAATAAATTAATTACAAAATTATGAAAATATTTATTAACACTGACATTAAAACTAGCTATTAGCTATCCGTGGGTCTTTTCTCGGATATAATGAAATGCATCCACACCGCAGACATGTTGGCAACTATCCAGACGTGTGCGTGCCGGTAGGGTTGCCAAACATCCCAAAAAATACGGAATTGTGATTTATTTGAAAATTAAATGTTGCGTCCTCTTTTGAACTAATACGGGACGCGATTTGTCCCGTATTTCATAAATGTCCCGTACACATGTCTGTCACAAACACATTTCAACGCTAAATGTGACAATAATGAACTAAATAAAAGACAGGAAAAATTAAGGCTAGTTAAATCTGTGTGCCGGGGACCCCGAGAGGACCCGCTGCGCTCTCTGCCAATCAAAAAGCGCTGTCACGGTTGCCTAGTTACAAACACTGGCGCCGCTACACACGCAGTTTAAAAATGGCTTGAGGCGGCAACCGCCCGTGGTGGTCGTGTTTTTTCTTCGTCATCACAACGTCTTGTTTCGGCCGTGTTGTTTCGGTGGCAAAAGTCTTTCGGCCGAAAACCGAAAATGCACTTTTGAGCCAGTTTCGGCCGAAAATTTTCGGTGGCCGAATTTTCGGTGCATCCCTAGTATCTATGTATGTGTGTGTGTGTATATGTCAGGTTACTCCACCACAGCTACATTATAGCAACAGCTATTACAACACTGACAAACTTCCATATTGTCTTATGTTGTACCTTGATTCTGTGGAACTGCTGCTCCATAGCCCGCAGGCTGCGCTTGGCCTCCTCATCGTGACTCTCCAGCTCAGCCTCCAGACGCTGAATCCTGCACTCCAGCAGGGCGGTGATCCTGCTGGGTGGGGACGTCCTGGCAGCTGCCACATCCTCCTGACTGCTAGCTGTAGCTGCAGCGTAGATCAGAGCTGGCAGAGAGTTTGGGTTTCTACGTCGTAGTATCTGCTCCAGCTCCTTGACCTGGTATAAAGAGACAGACTCTTAAACAATGAAGATACATGATTGAAGAAGGTAAGTTGGCTTAATTATATGTTTGTGTGACAAACCTGTCGCTCCAGGTCTTGCATCTTCTTAATGTCAATTGTTTTGTCTTTGGCCTTTCTCTGTTGCTCACTGCTTCTTTTTCCCACATCCTTTTTAAGTTTTTCTACCTAAATGGAGACAACCTGTTATTTGTAACGCAGTAAGCAACAATAAACTGTAACTGGCTCTTAGCACACTTTACACCCCATCACAGCTGATGTGGTGAAGATATTATAATGTTTATACCAGCGGTTTTCAAAGTGTGAGGCGTGCCTCCCCTGGGGGGCGCCAGAGGGCTTCAGGGGAGGCGCGGCGAGTGAAAAAATAAACAGGAAAAGAAAAAAAAGTGTGAACATCTGACAAGAGACAAGATGGATCGATTTTTAGTATCTCAAGTGAAAGTGAGAGAGGGCACAGAGTCTGGGGCGAGCAGAAAACGGAGGAAGTATGACCCTGATTATTTAAAGTTTGGCTTTTCATGTATTGGTCCTGATGATGCTCCGCTGCCACAGAGTGTTATCTGCAAAGAGGTGCTAGCTAACGACAGTATGCGACCATGTAAACTCCGGCGTCATATTGAAACCAAGCACCAAAGTTTAACAACCAAGCCGCTATGATAAAAAAAATATATATATATGACTAACGTTGACCTGTTTATTGTCTGATTTGAGGAATTGCACAAAGAGGCCTTAAATTGAATCTATTCAAAAAGATATTAAAAAACTCTGTTAAAAACAGATGCTAAAATGTGTTTTTAAAAAAGATATTTATCCACACACACAGATAAAGATGATTAAAATGTTTTAAAAATATGTTTTAAAACATTTTACAACATACAAACATGTTTAAGATGTTTACAAAAATAAAGATGTGTATAGCATTTATAGTTTAAAACCTTTTTTAAGCCTGTGTGGAACATACAAAGCGACAACAATAACAGTAATAATAGTAATAATAATGAGGGGGGGTAAGGGGTTGCGGCATGCTTTTGAGTTCTCTTTAGGGAGGCTCGCTATCCCACACTTTGAAAACCCCTGGTTTATACTATTGCAAATGCCAAGGATCTGAAGGAAAATGTATGCACTTGCTTTAGAAGTGCTTTTTAGTTCAGTCATTAAATACATTTGTGTTTCAGTGTTCAAGTCATTATTTTGATTTCACCATGACTCTGTACAAAAAAGCTGACCCACTACTGATTGAACCTCAAATGATCATTGATGATCAATGATCATTCTGGTGGAACAGACAAGGAGGCCTGTACAGATTTCTATATACATAGCTACTGTATAAATGAAATTAGAATTGCTCTATAAACAGAACATTACTCCAAAGCTTCACCTGCTCTTTAAGCTGGTGTATCTCAGCTGTAGCAGCCTTCAGTCTGCCAGCATCTCTGTCCAGCAGCTCCTGGTTCTCTGCAAACCAGTGCAGCTTCTTCTTCAGGGCGGCCACTTCCTCTCTGTGCTTCTCCTCTAATACATGCATCTCAAAAGTCTTGTCACCTGACACATTGAGAATGGATACACATTGCCAGTAAAACCAAAGATCACTTTTGTATACGCAGTATAAAGGTCACTTACAAATTAGGAGCTCGATCTAATTTTTTTTTTTTTTTTTTGTGGCTCACAAAAAATAGTTTCTGGACAACAATGGAGCTCTGTGACACAGAGGAATAAGATCTATCAGGCTCTGGGTGCACGTGCTGTACTTGTTAGTAGGATACATTCGTCGTACGTTTTGTTATTTTCATTACCTGCCTTTTTTTTTTTTTTTTTTTTTTAAACAATTTTTATTAATTAATTTTCCATTATATTCTCCATACAGTTATTAGCAGCATTTGAAAACAGAAAAAGCATAGGACAGCTGCATTATTTAAGTGATTACAGAATTGAAAGTGCTCGATCTAATTTTTAAATAGTTTTCATGCTTTCTGAATCCAGTGTCACCTGAGACAGACGTGGCCTGAGCTTTAGCTAGGTCTCGCTCTTTCTTCATCAGCTGTAGGTCGACCACCAGAGCCTGCTTTTCTTGCTTCAGTCTGTGAGTGTCCTCAGACAGCTTGGCCTCATTCCTCTGCACACAGGAACACATCTCTAAGGTAAGGGGAGGAGCCCGAACAGAATTTAAGTCTAACAGTATTTCAGTGATTGTTCAGTGATTACCTGAAAAGTATTTATTTGAGCTAACAAGTGTGTAATGCGTTGAGTGTGATCCATTAAGCAGACATTTCCCGCAGGCTTCGAGGTTTTATTCAACTGCTCCCTGATGAGGGGAGGCAAAAATGTCATGAATAACACAGACAATATTAAACACATTTGGGGAAAAATACATTTCAAAACACCATTTAGTTAAATAAGTAAGTCAACATTCATGTTAATTGGATATTCGTAATGGGAAGACATGCACAGCTCTGACAGTCCCACCTTTACCAGACCCACCTTGTGAAAGCCAGCTCATTCAGCAGCCTCTGGTTTTCATTAAACATGGCCTCTTCATTGGCTTTACTCTTGGCCTGCTGAGCTTTCACCTGAAAATACAGCTTCTCATTCTCCTGTAAAATAACATCAGTGTTACTGGAGTTTAAATATTAACAAATATTAAAAACTGCTGATGCATCAACAAGGATATGATTTCTCATCTATATATATATATATATATATATGTAATGTATATATAACATTACATTACTATATCATTATATCATTATGTTATACATGTACATGTATGTCATACAATGTATATGCTATATTATATTATACTACTACTATATGCTATATTGTATTATTTTATATTGTATTATTATTGTAGTACTGTAGTACCATATTACTAGATTATATTTACCATAATGCACTATAGCATTAGCATTACCACTGCTGCTATTGTACCTTGTGCACACTCCGGTATACACATTCAAACTTCTGTTATCTCTACTGCCTAATTTATTGTGTCTATTCTTAGATTTTTTATTTTTTCTACTTATATTCTACTTTATATTTTGTATTCTAAACAGTGCAATATAGGAGAAACGATGGAGATGTCAATTTCCCAGAGGGAACCTCCCAAAGGGATTAATAAAGTACTCTGTCTGTCTGTCTGTCTGTCTGTCTGTCTGTCAATTTCCCATTGCTAACTGACTTACGCAGTGTGCTCATCCAAACCTGAAGCTACTACAGGAACACAACCTGAGTCACGGCTGTGGTAAAATGTTTTGTCTGAGTACCCCAAGTTTATTTCTGTAAACCCTCAATTTCTGACACAAAAGCTGAACAGAGTCGTAGAATTACATCACAGTAGATCTCTAAAGCATTTGTTTGATGAAATAAGGCCCAAAGGAAAAGGCACATACAAATAAAGAACAGAAATGAACAGTAGATGTGAAGAGAAGATTATGGAAGTATTAAGGGAAACAAACCTGCTGGTAACCTTTCATGAGGATCTCCTGCTCCTTTATTTCTTTATCCATCTGCTGGAGCTTTTCCTTTGTAACCGAGTCAGCTGCTTCAGGCCATCTCCTCTTCTGACTTTCTTCTTCAGCACTTCGCAGCTGAGGAGTGGAAAAACACATCTTATTCACTACATGTTGATGTATAACACATTTATATGTAAAACATATTTTATTTCCACACAGGGCAACTATATAGTAACAGACAGACAGACAGAGTACTTTATTAATCCCTTTGGGAGGTTCAATCCAGGAAATTGACATCTCCATTGTTTCTCCTATATCGCACTGTTTAGAATACAAACTATAAAGTAGAAAATATAAAAAATCTAAGAATAGACACAATAAATTAGGCAGTAGAGATAACAGAAGTTTGAATGTGTATACCTGAGTGTGTACAAGGTACAATAGCAGCAGTGGTAATGCTAATACTATAGTGCATTATGGTAAATATAATCTAGTAATATGGCACTACAGTACTACAGTACTATAATAATAATACAATATAAAATAATACAATATATCATATACATTGTATGACATACATGTACATGTATAATATAATGATATAGTAATGTAATGTTATATATACTACACTCAACTACATATAATTATAATAGTAGTAATAATATACTACTACTAATAATAATATTAATATTAATATGTGGTATAATAATAATATATTATACTGCCCTGTACTATATAGCATCAATATCAACAACAGCAGTGACAGAAATACTAGTAGTAGTACAGTAATAGTAGCAATAGTAGCAATAGTGATAATATTAACAAAATAGTAATATATAATATACAAGTATATAACCTACATGTATAACAGTATGGAAGTGTGATATATGCTACACACACTCCTATATATATATATAATAATATTAGTAATGTGCTAATAATAATATATAAGGGAAATATGTGGTATAAATATAGTAGAACCTAAGCCTATGATAAGCATACTTTAAAATCACTACAGAGGTTTGGATTTGGCTTCGTCATTCAATCATTCATCATCACAGCATTCATGTATTTCTTAGGACTACTATTTGGACATAGTCTCTTCATCTCCAGCATGAACAAAAGACTGTTCAACAGTTTTCTGACTGTTGTGCGATCAGTATTACCAATACGTTGCCATGGCCAAATATAACCTTTTATCTTTTTTCTTGTATCTTAATCTTCAAATTCTGAATTTTCATGAAAGTTTGAACATTATCATACTCTTGCTGTACACATGATCTGCACAAATCCTGGCCCTGAACCTAATTCTAACCTTCATTCATTTGTTGCTCTTTCAGCTTTTAATACACAATGTTGTAATACAAAAACAGCAACAAGGCATGGAATTAATGTCTTGTTGTATCTTGTGTTGTGAGAGTGTTAGTGCACCTTGCTTTGCAGGACGTAGTTCTGTTGTCTGAGTGAGTTGAGTTCTTCCGCTCCTTCCTTCATCACCTGCAGCTCCCTCTCTTTCAGAGCCAGCTGGACTCTCAGCTCCTCCAGCAGAGAGCTGTCCTCCTCCCTCTGCAAGTCAGACATCAACACTGATGTCACTCATGTATGTAGCCATTAAATACATAGTGAGGATGCAGGGTTCTCACTCACAAATGAGTCAATTGTAAACACCAAAGCAGTGAGATTAAGTATTTTATTACATTGTCCTTTGGATGATGATGATGTGTCAGTCTGGGTTCCTGTGTGTCTGTTGCATCCTGTTGACTGCTGGGGTCAATCTGCTGTTGGAGGACAGCCACTAAGGACTGAACAGATGCTACCAGCTCACTGCTCACCTTCAGACCTGGCTCTGCTAATCAAGCAAACATGAAAGACACATCAGGCACACAGCTCATACAACACTAATTACACTCCTCCACACCGTTCTCCATGCTGCCTTATGAAGATACACATCAATTCAGAAATGGGGCAAAATTAATTTCTTAAGTCAAAAATAAGTATATTGTATTGTAGCATTTTGATCACTGTAAAAATTAGCAGGGTCATCAGAAAGCCATCTTAAATAATTAGAGCATTTAAATGATTTTGTGTGTTGCTGTCACTAATAACCTGTGTAGTCATCTGTTTCTTGGCTCTTCATCAATCTGGCTTTTCCTTGTGGATGCTGCAGTGGACGGGAAACAGCAGCTTGGGTTCTGGCTGTGGCACCAGCTCTGTTCAGCCCTGATGACCTGGCAGTCACTGCTGTTCTCCCCTCCACTCTCCTGCCTCTCACAGGAGCCACAGTGGGTTTCCTCGCTGAAGATTTAGACGGATGAGAAATAGTGGAGCCATGGGAGGCCTGGGGAAAAACGTATACAACAATAATGGAACAAAATGATACCTAACAAGTGGTGAAGGTGTTATTTTAAAAAACTGTCCCCATATTTGCAAAATATTAGGTTTACATCTGATTTTAAATAGTTTTGGATTTTCGTATTTTCAGGCAACATCTATATATCACTAGGAAAACTTTGCACAGTGTATGCAATTTAGCTTTTTTTTTTATATAATCTGCAAACCTTTTCTGAATGAGCGGTTAAATCTATTCTACAGTTGTTCCTTTAGAGACAGCACACTTTGTCTCAGTAACAATGCATCACTACAGCTTAGCTTTTGCTGAGTTGGATCCATAGACTGTATAAAATATGGACGTAGTGTCCGTGACGTCACCCATAGGTTTCTGAAGAGCAAAAATGAAGCAAATCGTAGTGCATAGCCATCTTGGTAGCCTACCTCCGGTTACTCCAAATATGGACAAAGAGGCGGAGCGAGGGCGGAGCTGAGGCGGGTCGAATGAATGCTATTGGCTGAAAAAAAGCCGCTGAAAAAAGCCGCTTTATTCGAAATAATCAAACTAGCTACGGCTAACCAGCTAGGTTAAATGCTAAATATCGTTGCTAGCCGGCTAACCCCACGACGATCTCTTTCCCAAACTCAGTGACTAGAATTAGCCGGGGTGACGCCCTTTAGACCGTCAGTGGCTAGTTGTCAATCAAAGTGGCGCCACTTAGATTGACAGCTATGAATTGTGCATAATGATGTATGCTGTATATTTTAAACGAACGCCTTATAAAAAAATTCGCCCCCCCCAGAGTTGTCATGGAGTAGAAAAACAGCTTATGAGACTAGAGCCATGTTTTGAACCAGGCTGTAAATATGTTTTTTTCTGTGGTAAAATCGGACATTTTAACATGGGGCTCAAATGTAATTGACTCCCTTCTGCAGCCTGCTCTAGTGGTTATTCGAGGAACTGCAGCTTTTTTGCACTTCCGCATTGGCTTCATTTTTCAGTGGCGGAGGTTGCCGCTTGGTTGGATCTGATTCCACAACTTCCCTGCCAAATAATAAATTAGGAATTCTCTCTTTGGGGAGATCTGCTGCTTTCAGAGGTCAGTTCGATGTCTAAAGTTTGCCTCACCGGTTGTTTTTTAGTTTTGCCAGCCTGAGAGGATGTGGAATACGAATCTTTGTTCTGATCCTGCATCAGCCGTTCTACTTCCTGTCTGATGCTCCATGTCAGGTTATGGCTGGGAGGGTCTGGGGAGCTCAATCTCGTTGCTGTCTTCAACCCTTCAGTGGGATCAGCCTCTCCTGGTTGCCTCAGTTGTGACTCTGAAGAAGTCACATCTGTGAAAGTCCTTTGCAAGAAGTGGGATGTTTTTTCTTGGTAAAGGACTCCAGCACTGTAATCAGACAATGTAAAAAGAAGACCATTTTGTTACTGATTTGCTGTGAACAAAATCAATGTTTGGATTTTGAAGAATGAGTCCACGTTTGAGAGTGCTAGACTGACAGTGTCCCTCTGCTTCTAGTATTAAACTCTAAACACACCCTTAAGCCAATTATCTGGAAATGCAAACAAAAATTGCACTTTATTTTTGCTTTAATCTATAATGGGTAAACATGTAAAAAAAAAAAAAAAAAAAAAAGACTTAAAATTGATATAAAAGTTTAAATAATGAATGAACTACTGAGGCTGATCAGCAATGCTAAATCTCTGTGGTTCCGTGTATAATATTCCCTTATTTGTCAAAATGTCAATGTCATTTGTCAAAATAATGAACAAGCAACTGACAGTCTGTTAATGTTCTGTAATGTCAATACTTTTAATAATTCCTAGTAAAAATGTAGCAGTCCTAACCTGACCGGCTGGAGGGTGAAGCCTCTGATATCATCCCTGTCTGGCCGGATGGGTCTCATCAGCTCTTCTGCAGTGGGTAGCTCTAGGTACACACACAAAATAATTATTCAGCACTTCAGTTGTGTCATTAGCTTGGCATTTGTAAACACCTGAGCACAGCGAATGTGAGATGCCACTTTCAAGGATGTGGAGTATAACTCAACTGAAGACTAGTATGCCAAACCCGTGCGTTCTCCCCAATTACATGAACTGAACAAAACCACTGTGTTATCAGGGGTTCCCCCCCCAGGCATTAATGAGAACAGTCAGACATTTACAAGTATACCACTGAGAATAAAATGAGTTTTAAAGTTGGAGTAATCACTAACAGCAGTCACAATGTTGCACTGCTTGTACCACTTGTAGCAACATCCATATAGTGATTAAACGTGTCCACGCTACAAGTACAAACAGTGGAGATGATGCCTTTGTAGAGGTCATTGGTCATTAGTTCAGTTAAATTCACTTTAGAGGGAAACAAGGACTGCCTCAATTATCAGTAAAGAACATTATGGGTTGTATAATACTAAGAGCTGTAAAGCAGAGGTTGCATTTCCACAGAGAGACAAACAGAGGAGTTCACAGGACTGTTCACAGTATAGTACTGTCTAACCTGACTCATTGGTAGAAACAGCCTGAAGAGACTGTCTGAGACGGGAAGCTGGAGACCCAGGTGTGTTAATCTTCTCCCTCCTTTCCAGAGATGAGTCATGGTGATTCTGGTCATCTGAATCTTCTACAACATGGATCTGTTTGTAGGCCTCATGAAGGGCCTCCATCTCCGAGCCTCCACTCTGCACATATGACTGACCTGTAGACAAAACAAGTTAAGTGCACTCTGTATCAAAATGCAAGATGAAACTTAAATGATCTTGTAGGGAAACTGCAAAACTCTTAACTACAAAAGTCATCTCAAGGCACTTTAAATACAGAGCAGGTCTAGACCATACTCTTTATAATATTACTTATAGAGACCCAACAGTTCCCATCAAGAGCAAGCACTCGGCGACAGTGGAGAGGAAAAACTTCCACATTCTGGTAAAGTCAAGCTGAAATGTCTTTGGAATGACTGTTATTGTGTCAAGGATTTGACACTTGATGAAGGAAATAAGGAAATAAATCTGCAATGTTGATGTTCATAACTGCAAAGCATTCACTGACATCATACTTTGTTTTTCAATGTCCAGTCATGGCAACGACGGTCTAACACAATTCACTTTTGTTATAGCAATGTTGAAGCAACTCAAAGCACTTGGTTAAGGTTAGGGGAAGCCTGGCACCTTCATCAGTTAATTTATACTGTAACTGCAAGGACATTCTCTGTTCTTGAGAAGCTCATTGTCTTTCAGACTACCTGGAAGAATTTTCTCTGAGACAGATGTACCAACTGTTATAACACCACGTTTTCACAAATATGGACACAAAACTAACTTCAAATAAAGCTTGCACTCTGTACATATAACCCTCATAGTAACTTGACTTTGTGTTTTTGTGCTACCTTTGTCCAGTGATCCTACTGTGTCCTTCCTTCTGTCTTCTCCACCAGTGTCATCCAGGGAATCATAGAGAGAAACTGAAACAAAACTTAAGCTACAGTGAAAATATTTAAGAGTACTAGATATGGTTAGGTATAGGCCCATATTAACTTAAGAATTTAAGCTGGTAAAGAACTAATAAATATACTGTTGATTCAAACAATAGGCAGCCTGTAATTTAGATTTATGTTGTTGGTTGTCAGGTCATTAGTATTATCCACTGCAGTGTTTTATCATTCAGTGGTATAAATGCCTTATACAGCTTGTTTGTCTCAGGCCTCTAAGCCTGTATCGGCCATCAACCTACATTCAGCACCAAAAGATTTCATTCTTCCAACACCCACCTATGGTGAAATATTCCTCTTACCTTTGGCAAGAATTGGAGACATTTTAGCCTTCTGAAAAACAGATAAAAGCACAAATTATTGAACCATGTAGACAGAAGTCAGTTTGTGATATTTCAGTATGAAAAAAGATAAGATTGGAGTCTCAGTGCGTAGCATGTAGCATACCGATAACCAATGTTGACCACCAACAAACTGTTTTATTTTTTAGTTTTTAGTTTGCATTATTTCTTGGAGACTTCAGCCACATGGATTTTTAAAAAAATTTAATCTAGCTCTGATGTTGTCATTGTTGTGTATATACATGGATATGTTCCAATAAGCAAATCTCCTTAAACTATGCTGTTTCCTCTGCAACACAGTTAACAATGGAAAACATATTCTTCAGTTGGCACCTGGACCCTCCCATGTCACAATAGAAATGAAAGATTCTAAATATATTTTTGGTTGTATGCACAGGATAATAACTAGTGCACACAATCTTATCTTGTTTGCCAAAGACTGATATAAATTTAAAACTTGTGCACACAAATTATCTTGTTTGCACAAGATCCATAACTGTTAATAGAATAACTTGTGCATACAAGTACGTCATGCAAAAGATGCAAATATCATCTTCTGGGACTTGTGAGACTCCACAGATAGATTCAATATGGTTTCATCAAGGTACCAAAGCAGAATGTTGCTATATAACGCCAATATTAGCTTACTGCATTTATACTGGTATCAGTGTTTACTGTATGTCAGTCGATAAGTAGCAAGAAACTGCTGTACAGAAATGTCAAACTAGGCTTTCTTTGTCACAAAAACTGAAAAAATTCAATTAACAAGATAATAAATCAATGAGATCTGCATTAAGATTATTTAAGTTATGTGTTTAATTCCTGTTAGCTGATGTATTTTTACCAAATTTTTGAAACTCTCAAATATCAAAATCGGTATCAGCCTCAAAATCTAGTATTGATTGGGCTATAGTTTTTAATCCTGAAAGTTAACACATTTAGAATGCTGTCCCTTGGAAGAGTACATGAAATAACCAAATATAGTGTCAGCTACTGTACAACCACTATTAGACACAGTCCTTCCTCCTAACAAGTCAGGAATTTGTCTTTTCTTTTTAAACTCCTTTCATCTAAATGTCCTTTGTAAAGCATGATAATCTTTATGAAGCATTGGTCTGACTGTTATTGTTTCATACACGATTTATTTTTGTATTTAAAATGTACATGATAGTGTGACAGTACCATATGTGCGTTGAAATTATTTTATCAAGTCAAAAAAAAAAGTATTAAGTCAAAAATTAATTTCCATGGTCAAATGTTAATTAATGTTTGAATCACTCTGGTCCTAACTTCGTTTTCGTTTAATCATTATAGATCACAACTACAAACCTCCTCCAGCTGCTCTTTTTCATTCTCCTCTTCCTCAAAGTCCTCACTATACTGTGGAGAGCCTGTAAAAGCTGAGAGAGAACAGAGCTGATTGAGACATGGACAGAGAGAAAAGTTTGCCAAGTGTTCATTACACTTACCTGGAGAGTTTCTGACAGTCTCTGTGACCCTGGCCTTCCTTTGATCATCATCACTCTGCTCCACTGCTTCCTCAATTTTCCTGGAGGGAGGATATCCACTGTCATTACATCACAGTCACAACCCTGAACTTCAAGGTCAGAACAACAGCAAAGACGCTGCATCACCAACCCCATAAGCAAGCATGGCAAACTCCTCACACATCTGTAAAGGGCTGGCAAACTTTTCAAACTTCCCTCAAAGTCCCATTTGGACAGAATTATTATCACAGAGCTTAATAAAATATTCACCACAAGCCTCAGTAACTATAGCCATGATTCAGAAAAGCATTTTACCTATCATCATTTTAAAAGTATTGATTTTGTAACTGATAGAATTTTGGTTTTATTCTGAAAGAAAATCATGTGACCCTTGTCAACAAACAACTTTACTATAAGTTTCCATAACAAGATTAGGGTAGTCAACCAAAACCACCCCGAGTGAATAAGAGAAATGCTACTACTTTCCAAAGAGAGGCAAATAGCAGCCACACTATATAGCCTGCCGGCTAAATACTATGATTCATTTCACTGGCTCACTGATGTTTACTGCTCGCACAAAAAAACTAAAACATACTAAACTCGTGATCTCAGTTCTTGTCCAAAGTCACATGGACCAGCAAGTGCGTTATATTGTCGCCATTTGTTGTGACAATCACTGGCCATTAACTTGAAATGTCATAATTTGATTCAGACAATGGGCCAAATTCAATAATCTGTTGTTATAATGCCTTAATCTGGAGTTTAAATACGTTGGCAAAATATACAAATAAGATGAAACTTGATATAAAAGTAATGCTCACCACATCAGTGGGTTGCACATCAATTCAATCAGGGCCAATTTATTGAAAGGTAACACAATACAGTTCTTTCGGGTTTTTTTTTAAAAAGTAAGTATTGTAAGTATTTTTGGCAATGACAACTTTTACAGTTACATGCTGATCAGCCCAGGTGAACATTCTCACAACAGTGTGACATCACCTATAATGGAATGTCTCTCTCATCCATCTCATGATTTAACATGGCCTTTTTTGTCATTCAACTTCATGTCAAATCATTCACTCTTTCTTTCTGTCACTGCCTGGCTATATGCTAACAAGGCACTGACGACTGTAGTAATATTTTCTCATTTTTTGTCCTGTCGTAAACTACTGATGTGTTAAATATGTTATATATGGTTTGGCCTGTTGATTTCAGAAAGCAGTGGTGTGAAATACTTCTCTTTTTTTAATTCTGTTTCATGCATAAAATGTCCTATGAAGTAATGTAAAGGTGTGATTTTGTTATTGATATATAGCTCAAATTTCAAAAGAGGTATCAGGTGTCAGTCATCTAGTTGGAACAAGCAATTT
The DNA here is from genome assembly GCA_037975185.1 of Centropyge bicolor. NCBI lineage: Eukaryota > Metazoa > Chordata > Actinopteri > Pomacanthidae > Centropyge > Centropyge bicolor. The sequence continues at coordinate 191,862 of JBBMOC010000241.1, read as the reverse complement.
ATGAGAAGTTTGTGCAGCTGAAAGGGTTGGCTATACCTGATTTGGAACATGCCACCGTCAAAGTAAAGTTAAAGATTTAGGACAGGAATACATGAATATTCTTGCATGCATAACCATCTTTCAAGAGGAAGCCAAGTACTGTAATTTGTACAAAGCAACATGTGGAAACAACAAGGAAACACTGAGAGTGGAGAAACAAATTTCACCTTCTAAAGCAGTAATCAAAATTTAAATAGCACAACCTTAACTACATGTTACTGACAAACAAAAATTTTGTGTTGCACCAAAAGTACGTCTTCAGACTTTTAGTGCTTATTTGCTGTAATAATAGAGCATGGCCGTTAACATACCTGAGGTTTGTACCAAGGGTAGAACTTGTTGAGCCCAGCTCCCTGTTCAGAGCGGAGTAATCTATAGCTGATAAAGCTCCGGCCTCTAGTTGGGCAAAAAACCTGGCTTTCTCCTCTTCTTCCTCCAGAGTGTCTAAGCCAATGTTGGTTGTGTTTGCAGTTGGTACCATCGCTGAGTCTGCACATGCATGACAAAGAGAGCACATGGAAAGCACAACTGTGACACTTGTAAAGTAAAAAAACTAAAAAAAAATCTTAGAGAAGAATTGTGAGGTGCAAAGTCTCATTGAGATGTTTATTGTTCAGAACACTATATAGAATGTCTGAAAGGCTGTATACATCAAATGATTTGCTGTTTGGAATACATGATAACATTAAAAAAAAAAGACTATTGTTCAATGCATCAGAACATTTTCACTGTCCATAGCACACAATCAAAAAAAATCTATGCATGTGTCACAGCAGTTGGTTCTTATTAAAGATGAGCCGGATACTCGTTTCAGACTAGTATCCGGTACGGATAAAGCATTTTTGACAAATACGATTATGATACGAGTAAAATCCATCAATATCCGTGCTCGTGCTGAAGGGAAATCCTCATTGTGTAACTGACTGTCTTCGCGCTCTGTGATTGGCCAGTCACACACAGCGCCCACCCCTCCCTACACAGACACGTCTCTGCACGTCTCTCATAACGTACGCGGTGCATTTAATAAGACAGAGCTGAAAACAGCTCGCGCCGCGTTGGTCAGTTTTTTTTTTTTTTTTTACCGTCTGCTTGCTCTTAGTTTGGCTGGTGATATGAAGTCAGTTGAAAAACTTTGCTAGAATAAGAATACAGTGAACAAGGCTGACATATTATTTCCCTGTTTGCCATCACTGGATGTTTGCATGAATCATGAAGTTCACACAGATCATTAAAAATAAACAGTCTTACAGACCACTTATACACATACACACAAAGTAGCCTATATTAATATGTTTTATTGTATGTGGCTGCATGCAGTATCTGACACTTTCTCTCTGCAGTTCATGAAAATAATATTATAAATATTATTGAGATATACTGTATATAGGCTTTGAATACAGTAGATTAGCAACTTTTGATCAATCCATATCAATTTCAGACTTAAAATAATGTACCGTTTTAAGCCCCACCCATTTCTGCACCAACTTCCGGTTTAGGCCCCACCCACTCCAAATACGGATACAGATACAGATAGTGGTGTACTCGCTCATCCCTAGTTCTTATCCACTGAAATTCCATTTTTTCTTGGAAAATGTGGGGGGGGGAAAGTGAAAAGCCAGATGTTGTCCCGACAATACAAGGCACAAACTAGCTCATATGAAGCCTGTAGAAGCCTTCACATGGGCGAGTTGCAGTGAAGCTGCTGTAAACAAAAGCATATTTTTGTGCACTGTAAGTAAAACACAAGACATGTAGCTCCTGCCCACACCAAGGCCCTTAAATTCTAAAGGGCAACACACACCAGCGCTGTGTGATGGAGCCAAATCGATTGCTCCTTGTTTTATATGTAAAACCCATATGTAGCCATCACTACAGTTTGACAAACACTGCCGCATTAAGACACGCCCCTCATGGCGTGTGTCAACACTTTCGTCTAATTGGTGTATCTTAGCTACCGTGACTACAACCTTTGTACTTAAACAGTAACCTGACAATGGCAGCAGCAACACTACAACTGAGAACACTATAAAATCCTCAGGAACATCATCTATAAGAGACTGTACTGTGACCTTTTGTCACACAGTATCTGGGCAGTCAGCATCCTCTGTGACTGCCTCAGCTCAGTGGAATGCCCTACCAGACCACATAAAGCCTTCCAGTTCAATCAGTAGTTTTAAAGCCGCACTGACAAGTCTGCTAAAAGCTCCTCAAATCCTTAACCACCAACATTTTTCTGGTTTCACTCGGTAAACGAATATTCTTGCTTTTAATTTCAACAATTGCTACAGCAGAGGCTGTGACACACAGGTCACGGAGGCAATTGGAGTTCTATAAAACATGTAGAAACATTTAATTTGCTTTAAAAAAAGGATAAGACATATTTTTAGATTCAGCGTGCCTTATGTCCATTTTGAATAAACATCCATAAATCCATTCTGAAATCATAGAAAAAATTTCTTATAACTCCACAGCTTGCCTGAGAAACATTGTCAAAGTCTTTGGAAAGCCGTCCTATAGATAACTAATGGTGATTTTTAAAAAAAAAACTGCTACTCAATATGTGCCTCTAATAAATCTATCTTGGCCCCATATGTCAGTCTTGCTCTGTTCATCACTGCTGTCTCTAAGCCTCACCTTCTATCTCAGGACCATCTCTGATGAGAGCAGCTGCTTCCAGCCCGCCTTCCTTCAAACCAGTGTCTCCAGGATCCTCCTCCTCCTCCTGAATAGACTGAGACTCCCTGAAAGACTTCTTGAGAGTCCCAGATCCAGGCAGTCCTGGGAAAAAATGCAATAAAAAAGATCTACTTGAAGCTATCGTTTGTTACTTGATTCAGGTCAAAATGTCAGTTCATCTCAAACCTGACACTAAGATCAACTACAGTAAACATCTATTGATTCTATTTCCAGGAATTTATTTTAGAGTATTTATGCCTTTTGTGCCAACTGCTGTGAAGACAGCAATAAGTAACAACAATTGGATCTGACACCTGACACAATCACTAGTCAGCATCAAATGTCAGCGTTTATCTCAGAGACTAAATTTTACACTTGTACCTGTCCAGGTGCACACTGTTGGATTCTCACCCCATCTAATGACTATCAATCAATGACTATCAACTGCAGTTGGGTACTAACTGTCATTACAGGCTGATGGGACCTGAATGAATGTGCGTTTGATTCAAGCCTTGACGCCTGACAAAGGAAACAAAACAAACAGTGTGTGAATATTTTTTTTTCCCCTCTCCAGTCTGTACCCACTTCTACTAATGTCAGTTTAACTTTTTTAACTTCCAACTCTACCTTTCTAAGTACAGACATGCTTATTTTTGTCAAACAACTTACTTTAAACTTTACTTGTGCATGCTCATTTATGTTAAGATGTAGCGGAAATGCAACTCTTACAGGATGCTCATCGCACTGCTTCTCAAGGCCCCACACTGCCTCCTAGTGTCTCTTGCTATATATGCATCCCTCTGCTGTGTCTTTGAATAAGTGAACATGTATGATTTCTGTTTCACAGTTCACAGAGGCTAACATATCTAAAATTAAAGCTTTGTTTAAAATGTCTTTGTTGAAAAATATCTCACGTACAATTACACAATGCCACCTATACCTGTTCTATTGTTGTAAATTTTAGTATATTTTGACATATGTAATCCTGCTATTTCATGAGTACGTCATTTCCAAAGTGGAATCAGGGAAATTTAAGTTAAAATAGAATTAAATGGAATATCAAAGGTGGAACTAATTATCTAGTTTGTATCAGATAATATCTATCCGTAAGCAAACATACAAGACTATTGGTTTTTAGGTCTATGTGGTAGGTAGGAAAACTATAACTTTAACATACAAAAGACAATGACAAAAAAAACTAGTGATGCTACTCTACTTCTGAGGGACTGCTGGAACACAATAAAAGGTTTGAGTTGAAGTTACCATCTTCACTGTCGCCCTGGGAACGACTAGTATCATTAGAGTGTGTCACGTCAGAGCTCCTCTCTCCTGACACATAGTGGAGGTTTTCATGAGTGGGACTGCTCAGGGTGTCAGACTGTGCGTCGCCACATGGAGTTCTGTGTCTTTTCACAATTTGGGAAACCTTCAAAACTGTATCTTGGCTGGTCTTATCCACCTGGACCTTTTTTTCCAGGGCTTTGCGGCGAGGTTTGGGAACCATCTTATGAAAGGGCTCTGCACTGACAACTTCAGACAAGAAAAGAAAAAATATTGATGCCCTGTTCAGTTGAATTTAGAATAGCTATTTGAATGTGAAATCTAAACTACACAAGGTTTTGTTTTCATTCATCCTTACACACTGGTTCATTTGAATTTCCTGGAGTCAAATGTGCTTTTAAAATGGGGTTTACTGTTACTGTACTACTCTATCTATCTATCTATAATTCTACAATTTCATTTAGCAGACGCTTTTATCCAAAGCAACGTACATTCACATAACGATCAGGGGCAATTTGGGGTTCAGTATCTGTCACTGACCCTGCAGGGGGCCGGGATCGAAACCACTCTCCCTCCTGAGCTACAGCCGCCCCATCTATTTCAGCACTTTGTGCACATTGGGTAAGCATTTTTCTCACTTAAACCAAAACGAAAAGAGTATCTAAATCTGAAAAGGCTAGCTGGACAAAAAAGTGTGGATGATGGAAAACAGAACTCTTACAAAACTATGATGTAGGAAATCCCATTGAAGGTCAGAGGGTGTGGCAGTTAAGTTAAGAAGACAATCTTTTGTGATCTGTGGTCATGCAATTGAAATATATGTGAATATAGCTAATCACAAAGCAACTGTTGTCAATGACCTGTATTTTGCTGCTTTTGTCTGACTGTGTCACGATCCTAAAATGATATTGATGATTGATTGGCTTGGGAAGGAATCCGATGCTTAAACGCAACGTAAAATATGTATGTGACAACAACATTGTCTCAGCCACATTAAAACACAGTATAGGTGATCATGGAAGGGGACTGAAAACACAGGGGCTGCATGGCATTTTCACCCATAAACAGTAGTACAAAAGTAAACTAGTTCAATGTGGAAGTAGTCTAAAACAACTCTAAGCTCTTTGCCATCTCAACTCGTTCTTACCATCATTCTTCTCAGGCTGAGACTTTTTGGCTTTGATAAATCTGCTTTTGGCTGCTTCTACGGAAAGAGGAAAACAGAAAGGGACAGTTCATCATATCAAGACTTATTAAACTGACGAACACAGAGCTGTGAAAGTAAAGCTCCATTTCTGCAGATTTGTACGTTTTTGTTGTGAATTTGATGTTTCATTGTAGCAGTGAGAGAGATTTGTTCACTGGATATTCCTAATATTGACACCACACATGCTGTGTGTGTAGTGAACATAAAGCCTCAGTATGTAACGGAGAGATGTGTAAAATTTAGAAAATCAGGCTGGGGCAGATTTTCACAGCACTGTATGCTAAAAAGCTCAAGAAAAATCAGGGAAGAAAATTCATATCCAGTGAACCAGGCAGACAGCGCAGTATTGACACATTGAAATGAAACAACGAAACAGCATTTTGAAACCATCATGCTTGAGAAATTGATTGATTGAGGGACATAAGTGAAGGAGAGATCATTATAAAGCAGAAGAATACTGGTTAAGGAGAGAGGTACATTAATGCGATCGGTAGGTTAGAAGGGTAAGAATGGCCATACAATCAAAACACATGCTTTGGTTTTAATGTAAATCTCATGGTGCCAGAAGTGATGCCCATGATAAGTGGATAAAGCATTTAATTCCATTGGTTCTCTAACCAGTAAATAAGAAATGACTTCCACCTTCTCCTCGAACATATATATTTTAAGTTACACTTTAGCTCAGGTAAAACCAACCTGTATGTTGCATTAAGTCCCAGCTAAGTTTGAACATCAAGTATTTAGTTTTTCTCCAAATATTAAATATTCATTTCTGACTAAGCAACAAAATTATATATCTTAAGTTACTATTTATAATAATTCATTACTCAAAAACCTCAAAGTAAGCAACTGTTTGAGAACGTAAGTTTTCAGAGCCTTTAAATATCAATTATCATTAGGCTACTTCTGGTTTCAGATGGGGATGATGTGAACCACATTTAACTCAACATCAACAATCAACAGAAATAGCAGCACTACATGTATATGTCACATAGATTCAACTGGTAATTACACTGCATAGCCTTTTTATCTCTCTCCCTCCCTCTCTCTCTCCCTCCCTCTCTCTCTCCCCCTCTCTCATACACACTCACATTCATGCACACATTTCACATTCTCATTCTGAATAGTGACAGGCTAACAAAGGCTAACATGTCCAGTGTGATGGACATTAAATCATAGAGAATCCTCCCTTCATTATTACCTCTCCCTGTCCCACTGCTGTGATCGTCATCTTGCCACCAAGACGCTGTAGGTGCCTGGGCTGATTTCCGACTACATTTAGCAGGAAGATGCTTGTCAGAGCCACCCAAATCCACGGAGTCATCTGAAACAGACTGAAAGGGAATCAGGTTTAAGTCACAGCAGTGCTTTCAGGAAAAGACTGGCCATATTAAATCATGCCAGCCTGTGTTTTCTGTTTCAGTCTTTTATGTTAAACACTCACATTTCTGTCATTATTGTGCAATTTCTGATATTGGCCAGTCACTGCTTGGCTGATAATTAGCTTTGGAAACTCAGCTACAAGACAACAGTCAGATACTTTTTCTTTCTATTCTATTAAATGAGAGAAGTTAACACTTTGTCAGCATTATCAATTGTTGGAGTTTGTATGGATTGCACAGATGGAAGCATGTGCTTTCAGTCATGTTGTTACTTGTGACGATTAAGATTGCTCATTCTAGTCTAGCCTCTTAGTGCTTCTGAAGTTACTGAGGTTGAAAATGTCTGAATTGACTGCCATCAGATTAACAAAAGGGCCACAGCAGCACATTGTTAAACATGCAGACAGAGATTAAAGACATAAAGTGAGCATGAAACAGTGTGAAAGAGCCATTTTTAAAACTGTTTTTATAGATCGATCTGATATGAGAACAATCTCCTAAACAAATTTTCCCGATGGCAGTGCAAGAGGTAAGGGAAGGTAAGAGAAAGAAAAGCTGCCATACTATCTGCAATAATAATCTGATCTGCACTCTCCTTAATTTTTTAGCTTTTAACTGCATGTATGAATATGAAATGAAATGAAAATCCAGCATCATTCCACATCTTATAAATTCTCAGTTTATATGATTTAAACACAATTCCCAACTTAACTTCCTGTCTTCAACGCTTGTGCACTGTCAAATTTTAGACAACAGGCAGCAAGGTTTATGAAAAGAGCTTAGGAAGAAAATGAACGTTTACAGATGAAAGAATCTTTCCATACTGTGTGATCCATGCAACTCTTAATGGATAGAATGATGTCTCTATGAACAGTACCACAGTAGCCTGCGCACAACGTTACCTTACCTCCTTCAAGAACAGTTCAAACTGTTCATCCAGCTCCTCCTTGGTCAGTCTGTGAGACATAGTGCTACTGTCCACTCCATCAGCCAATGGGAAGCAAGACAACTGGCAGACACAGAAGACAAAAGAAATTGGGGAAAGAAATTACACCTCATGTGAGTAGCATTTTTTTTTTTTAACATGTTATTATATACTTTAACCCTTTGACGCCTATTGTCACGAATTCACCTCAAACCGCTTCCATTCAGAATGCATCCAAGGAAGTCTATGTGTTCCTCCAATGCCGGTTCATGCATATTCGATACGCACCTAGGAACCTTTTGCAAGCATTTGTTTCTTGGGGGACCGTTCAAATTGAGAACTACATCCAAATATTATATACATACATTAGATATACATGCATTATATGCATTCTTATTTATTTTTTAATATAATCGTATATAAATTCGGGCATCAAAGGGTTAAGCATTAAAATGCCTTAATCAATCACTATTTTCTTTTTATTGTGGACAGGAATCCAAAATACTGGCAAAGAGACAGATAAGTGTTTAGTTTGTTTAAAGATGAACGAAAACAGCTGTAATTCAGACCAAACACAAGTGTAAAAGTTCATTATTGACGTTGGAAAAAGTAGCAAGCCAAAACATCTTAATCATTCCATCTTAACTCAAGGCCCAACTTATTAGCTTTCTTTCCCAGAGCTTTCAACTGCATCTCACGATGAGGAGTAATCATGGAGACGATTCTTAACTGAACTCCCATGCTTCAGCCCCCTCCATGACAAGTGGCAGAAAAAACTGCACTTGCTGATGAATGTTGTGAAATGCAGTCAAAAGCTATGAAAAAACCTAGAAGCTATCTGTGAAGGTTCTCAGTCATCCAGCTCATGGTATTCACATAAGGGTTGAATCGAGAAAAGCTTCAGAAGGGAAGATGCTTCTTGGATGACAAGTGAAACATCTTCAAGCATCTACAACAATCAAGTCCAGCTGGTGATGATTCAACCCTTATTTGAAAGTGAAAGTGAAAGCTGAGTTAGGATTTCTTTTGTCAAACAATATAAAGATTATTTTTCATATTGGAAATAAAGAGCTGGATGAGGGGCTCATACAAACAAAAAGTGACAAGCTGGAAAAGCACACAAGATAAATCACAAGATAAATTATTATGTACTGAAGAATAAAGACATTCATCTGAAGCTTGCTGTCATGATAACACTGATATACAAAGGCTAAAATATCATCTCTCCGGTGTGTCCCAACTGACAAGGTAGTGTAAATGATGACATGAATAACGATGACTCCATTCCATTTAAGTGTCCCAGTACTGTGTCACTGGTTACAAAAACAAAACTTGGGAACTTCATATATGGCAAGTCAAAAATATTGGTTCTACTTTCTACAGTCAGTAGTGAACTGAACAGTGAATACGTCCCCTCCTGGCTCATTATATCTACATACTGATTTGTTTCTCAGAAATCATATTACCCACTCCAAGTTAAGTATAAAATACTGTATAAAAGCACCAAAATGTAAGCCCATACTAGTGACACGTTACCAGTACTGCTGGATAAATAGACTTCACTTTATTCTTGTCAGTAAGCTTTTAACAATAAAGCATCTTTCACTGTATTTTTTTAACCAGCCAGTCTGTCAAGTTGTTAGAACACATAAAGATCCCTTCAACAACCTTTATCAGAAGTGTTATGAAAACCAGTTCAAGCACATTTTACTTCATCTGGTAGTGTCAGTGTTCATTTCTGTAACTGAGACGTGTCTTTAAGGAAGAGACTTTTACTCCTAATAACTGTCTACATTTGTCTACATTTTTTCAGATGCTCTTAAATAGTTAGAAGCCTAATCACTATAATTAAATCATTCAACTTATCAGTTAGCTCGTTACTTAGACCGCTTAGTTACTTAGTTAACAACCACACAACTCACCAAGCATCAGTGACGTTACGATGCTAGCGATCTGTAAACCAACACGACATTTTACTGAAATAAATTACTAGTCGGTAAAGACTCTTATTATCTCAGCCTAAAGATTAATAAAACGAAAGACAGTGCACCATAACACTGACATGTTTACAAACGGGGAAAACCATATAAATACATTCAAGACAGAACGGGATGTTGTTAGTTAGGCGTCCACAACGTACAGCAAACAGCACTACATCCGGTCCAGATTGTCAAAATAAAACCCGGCGCTCGGAAGAACGTTAATGAAAACAGGATATTTTGTCTATAAAATAATATATTCATCAATTGTCGTTTAAAATCAATCTAATATAAAAGGAAATACTCTGATGGAGCTCTTCCCTAATAAATTTCAGTGTCACATGCGGTAGCACAAATGACAGTGTCGTGAAGTCGGCGCCCCAATAGAATTTTGAAGAAAGAATTTCCTTTCTTCCGGTGCTTTTCGTGAAATTTGACACAGCCAACAGAAGCTAAGTAGTTTATCCCCTTAGCTAGAAAGGGTTAGCTGGTTAGATGAGTAAGCTAACTTTTCGGACTACATGCTGAATAAAGTACCACATTTTCATTAGCGTTGATGTATCGACCGAACATACACAAAAGACTATTTTGGCAGCTCTCTCACCGGAACACTTGTTGGTTTGTTGTTTTGAGTTTCTGGTAGTTCCCGCGACAACACCCGGGTGACACCTCCTCCTTCTTCTTCTAATGGGTTTTATGGCGACTGGCATCCCTTTGAATTCCATTACCGCCATCTTGTGGAATATAACAACCTAACAGTTAAAAACTATTTAGAGTGTCCCCTCGCCAAAGTCATCCCATTCTAGAAAAACGGCAGTATTCAGCATCATCTTAATCCTTTCTGACTTCCGCCGTATTTCAAGTTCACAATTTATAACCAGGGCAAAAAAAAAGCCTAAAATTCTTTTCATATGAACTCATCAGCTCAATTTCTGTTCTGCTCCAGTTCCTTTTGCATGCCATTATTTCAGGTTACCCCTAACCACATTGGCTGTAGAAAAAAAAAAGCGTCATATCAAACGCTAGCCAATGGACAGAAAGCTACATATTCTGTGTTTCTTTGTTGACACTCTGCTCCCTCAAAAAGCTAGCTGACTCAGCTAGCTTCTGCTTTTGTTGTTGTTTGTCATTTATTTTTATTTGTTTGGAAGCAACCCAGCAACTTGACTTCAATTTGAACACCTCATTTTTCATGTTTCCAATAACCCACAGACATTCAGACAGACTCAGTCTAATCACATCTGCTTCTGAGAACTCCGAGTAAATGTTAATGACTAAACAACACACAAAAGAAATAAGGTCAAAAGGTCAAAATTAAGCACACAAACCTGAAAATACTCTCCCAGACTAAAATGTTAGTGTGTGTTTAAACAGTGTGGGTTCTGGTACTGGTTGTGGGTTGGTATGTTCCCCAGGACGAGCAGAGCAGCAGAGAGGAGCTGTGGGGAAAGGATGGTCGGGAGCTGCTGCGGAGCCAGGAAGAACTGGCTGCTGAGGATGTGGTGGCCGCTCCGCTGGAGTCCCACATGGACAAGTCACTCCTCTTGTGTTTTCTAACTCTGCTCACCCCTGATTTTAAAGACCCTGTCTGCCTTTTAGAGTCCCAGGGCTCGGGAAACCCCTAGGTGGCGTTGTTGATCTTTTAAATTACTTTTTACATTCCGAAATTATTTTTTAAATTAATTCCAGTTATTCTCAATTTGAGTAAGTTAAAAAAACAAACAAACAAACTGACAACACCTAGTATTCCCAGGCAGTCTCTCATCCAGGTGCTAACCAGGCCACACCCTGCTTAGCTTCTGAGATCTGGCGCGTTCAAGGTAGTATGGCCATAAGCAGAAGATGCTGGAACTTGCATGAAAGCACGACCCTGGATGTGTTTTAGCAAAAGACACAGGAAGAAGATATGATGATGAAAACTACTAGTGTGATTATTTCTTATTCAGTTTCCACAAAGAGAGAGCTTCATGGTGCTCAGGCAGGTTCATCTCTAAAACCATCATCTGGATGGAAATGTTTATTTCTCAGAGAAAATAAATCATCAGGTTTTGAACCCACAATCTCAGCGTCACTGTTCTTCATGTTAACGTGTTGAGCTATCACATCCATGGTAACCACAGAGAACAGACAGTCTGACAAAGTGTGTTGCATTTGATTCTTCAGAAAAAAACAAATCTGGATTTAAATGTTTTTCTTCCTTTGTTGAAT
>JBBMOC010000241.1:118934-170927 GCA_037975185.1 Centropyge bicolor | reverse complement strand
TATTTAGCATTTAACCTAGCTGGTTAGCCGTAGCTAGTTTGATTATTTCGAATAAAGCGGCTTTTTTCAGCGGCTTTTTTTCAGCCAATAGCGTTCATTCGACCCGCCTCAGCTCCGTCCTCGCTCCACCTCTTTGTCCATATTTGGAGTAAGCGGAGGTAGGCTACCAAGATGGGTACGCACTACGATTTGCTTCATTTTTGCTCTTCAGAAACCTATGGGTGACGTCACGGACACTACGTCCATATTTTATACAGTCTATGGGAAATTCATAATTTTTTTTTTTTTTTTTAATGCTAAATGACAAAACATACTCAAATAGTAACTGAACTGGTGAAGACTATTAGTATTGCATGAACACTTTTTCCCCCTACTGTGTCTAGCTATAATTTCAGTGTCCATGCTGTCACAAATCTTTGTGTGACTGTACTAAACAATGCATTATACATGGAGATGATGCAGCTAATGGGAAACGACACTCAGATCGTTTTGATATCAGAGAGTGACAAACAGTAATGAACAGCTCACAAATACATACTTCTAGAGGGGAATGTGAAGAAGTGTATCCGTGTATTTCAAGTATAAGCTTAGCTGTTTCATCCCAGGCACCACTACGGAAAAAGAATGATCTTTGAGGTGAAGGATAAAATTAAGACGAATGAAACAACTGAGAGATAAATGGGTGAAAAAATGTGTCACACTGGAGAACTAACAATCTGTCTAAACCTCATCAACTTGAAGCTCATTCCAGTGATTGATTAGATCTGTCTGCACTATTTGCTTTGATTGGAAAAGCTCAAGCCCGGTGAATCCTCTCCATCACTTTCTTCTTGGGCAAACCACATAATGTCTGCTGAGAGCAAAAAAGATGATTGTGGAGAGGCTCAACACTTTCCTCCCGGAGACACATCTCTCCTGTGCTGCCTGTTCCTCCTCTGGGCTGGAGTTTTGATATGAAAGCTTACCCGACGGCCACTGACGAGGATGACATACCCTCAGATATCCGTGTTGGTTATCTCAGCTCTTGTTGTTGTGTTGAGAAATCTTCCTGATGTTGACACTCACAGTCTTGTGCCAGGCCCACACAGATAAAGCTATGCCAAAGAGATCAAATGTTTATTCAATTCCATTCTCAACAGCCTGTGCTCTACAGTATGTCAAGTACTTTGTCTTGTTTTGTGTGTATTATGTGAGAAATTTCAAGTTGGAACTTTATCAAGAGTAGATAAAAAAGTTAGATAAAAATACTATATGGGGAAGGAATAAGCTTTATTTTCCTACAGGAGAGCTGAGAGAGAAACGGTGCCATCCAAAAACTGTAATCAAAATTGGTCATGTGACCACACATTTTAAAGGAGTCCTTTGCTACATTTAATTAATTTAAGGAGGCACAAGGGAAAAGTGGAAAATACACAGAACGATAAATGCAACACCTTTTGTTTTTGCTCCCATTTTGAAATAAAAGATCAAATGCATTTTCTGTGCACACAAAAACGTGTTTCTCCATAAATTTTGAGCACAAAATCTGTTTTAGTTACCACTTTTCCTTTTCCGAGATGATCCATCTGACAGGTGTGACATATCAAGATGCTGAGTAAAAAGGATTATTACACAGATGTGCCTTGGGCTGGTCACAATAAAAGACCACTCTAAAATGTTGTTAAAATGTTGTTCTCCATAGGGCAACTTGGCTTTTTTTAATATTTAATCAAAGCTATAATGTTTCCATAATCCTAACCAAGCATTTAAGTAGTCTAATCCAGCCAACATTTGTGTTTCCAAACATTTTAGAAAGCAGCTTCCAAGTGTGTTTAGGTTCATAAAATACATATTTTGCTGGAGAAAATGATTGGATGATCATCAGGCAAGCAGGTCAGGTCAGGTTAAAAGCACAGCATACTTGGTCAAAAGCAAAGCAGGGGTCTGCAATCTGCAGGCAGTCAAAACAGGCAACCTCAGTCCAAAAGGGTGTCAGGCAAAAATCCAAAGAGGCAGGCAAGGGTGAAAAAATGCATGACATTGCAGGTGGAATACCAAGACTCAATAAAGCAGAAACTCTATGGCTTGGATGGCACAACCAATTATCTGGCAGGGAGCAATGGCTAAGGTGTTATACATACTGGGTGACTGAGAAGGGAAAATGTCTTTTTCACAGAAGACATTTTTTGTCTGTGACAGTGCACATAATGTGTTTAATGAAGACTGAATTCCATTTAGCTGCTTCAGTCTGAAAGTCCTGGTGATGTTCATGCTGGCTCACTGTCACACTGTCATTAATTGGTGGAACACTTGAAAAGAACAGAGTCATCAATAATGTTATATCACCTGTGCAGGCAGATCGGATGGACTCATGTAAATGCACCCAAGACCTATTTAAATCAGATTGTTAAAACCATGTTGGGAGGAGGTTTAAGAAACACTAGCCACAAGTATATGAGTGAGCAAATAGCTGAAGCTGAAGTTACACTGAATTATCTCTGTTTCATTAAAGAGACAGTTGGGGAAAAAAGGCTCCATTGATTTCATTGCTGTTGAAGCATCTTATCTGATCCCTGATCAGTTCAAGTATTGAATGAGCTGGGTGTATAAGAGAGCATTATGTATGGGTGAAAAAGCTGTTTGAGTGAAAACCTGCGAGGACGATAAAGCTGTTTTTCCATAAACAACCACTGTTGTAACGAAACTGCTAAAGTGCATCTTATCCTAGTCTTTTGTTAGTTGCTGAACAGCTTCAGGTGCATCGCCACTTCTCTCTGAATTGGAGAAAGGCTGACCTTAATTAGCATGTAAACCAAGAGAGACTGTAATTAGATTTGTGGTTAGATCTGTGTTGTTTCCCTTTAAAATCCAAGCACTTGAAGTTGTTAAAGCTCACTTTAAAATTTATCTGAGACACCACTGAGCAAGTTGCACTTTGCAAATGTGAAAATTTACAGAGATCCACAATATCCTGAAATATGAATAAATATAAATGACACTGAAATATAGCATCCTACAAATATCTTAGTTGGAGACTTCACTGCTGCCACTTTGAAGATTCTTGTAGTAGCTGTTGTGACCCTACTCTCCCCTACATCCCCCAGAAGAGAAGACACTCCAGTGATAAGCCAGCGCTGCAGACAGTGCTATATTCTGTCTGTCTGTGTGTCCTGCTCGTGTGTGTTCTGGCTCTGAGGATTTACATATATATGCTGTCCATGTCATATTTACTCCCCCAGTCATATGGAAGGTGTCTGAATTGGTGTTTGAGAATAGTATACCCCACTTAGCTCTGTATTTATATTAAATATTAAATCCAATTTAAATACAAAATTACCATATGAAATATTAACCAAGAGTGTAAATATTTAATGCAAGCCCTTTACCATAGGCCTCGTATTCATTACCATGCAGTGCTGGATTTTAATGGCCAATTTCCCCCGAGACTGTTTGTGGGTTCCCTCTTTCTCTTGAATCTGCAGCAGGGGGCGCTGTTGCCCTACATTTCTTCGGTGAGCACATCCAAAAATAAATACATTATAAAGAAAGAAGGGGACGAACTGAGAGAGATGTTTTGAGAATATAAAAGACGCAGTTTTTCCACCGTGATTTACTGTGTTTTTATATTCTTTCAAATCATAGATCACAGTGTCTAGAGTTGAGGTAATTCCAGAGTTCGATGCTTAGCGAGGAACAAAATGAGAGTAATTGGCTATTGCCAAGTGTGTTTTCATGTCATCCACTTAATGCATGCTGGGAAAAACTCCAACTAAGGAAGGGAAAAGCAGGTGAGTACGACATATAAGTGAATGACACCGTAAATCAGACACTTTCCCATTAATTCCTCTTCTGCACATCAAAGCAAAAACGAATTCTATTCCAACTTTAGCCAACAGGGGTCAGACTTACATTATTTGACAAAGGTTTTTCAGGCGTTCTTTAAAATACAGTAGGGAAAGAGAGAAGTGCCTGACTGGTTCTATTTGTTTCCCTCTATGATTGATCCCTTCAACACACAGCCTTCATGTCTATAGTCTTGCCACATTACAGTACAAGGGGATTTCCATTTAAAGCCCTCACACTACAGTAGGTACAAATTGTAATGTCCTTCAGGTCCAACACATGGACTGCAGGATAGGTACCACTTCTTTTTAATTTTTTTCCAAAAGGTGTGCAAGAAATTGAAGTTGATGTTTCTAGAGGGAGAAATATAAAAGATGAAGAGGCAAGATGAACTTGGAGAAAAGATAGAGAAAGCTGTGAGTTAAAGAAATTAGCTTTATAGAGTGCTGGGGAGGAGGTGTGGGGTTAGAGATGCATGGGCACGCAGCTCCTCTGAGGCAAGGCGGGGAGGAACATTAATCATTGGGAGACATCTGTTCATTCTGCCGCTTTACAATTCTGTCAAAGAGCTCGGACTCCCCCCGCCCCCAACCATCCACTCAGAGAAAACCTGTACTCCGTTAAGCATGGACAGGCAGAGTGAAACATCAGAGTCAGCCTCCACTAAGAGCCACCTTCAATTTAATTTCCATTCAAGCCAATTTAAGATGAACGAAACATGGGGACAGTGAAAAGGGTGCAGAGTTTAAATCCCTGCTATTATCTGCATATGGCTAGTTTCATGGAGCAGGAGACTTGACATGTCATAGAGGGAACAACAGCGCACACAGGAACATTTGCATATGTCAGTTTTGGGGACATTTTGGGGTCACTATAAGCTTAACTGGAATTGATGCATGTCTAAACCCAAGCCTTACCATAACCTTGAATTAACATGAATGAGATGTCCAAACAAGTCAAACCTCTATTAAATACATACACTGGAAATAATTAGATGTGCTGCTCCAAATGCTAAATTTGTCCTCAAATATGATTTGGATAAAAAATATTTTATGAAATAAGCCTAAAATTAAAAAGCTCGGGCAGTGTATGTGCTGTAGAAATGAGTAATGTGAAAATGATGCTCCTTGACCATGAAATAATTTTTAGATTATAAAAAATTATAGAAGGATGAATGAAAGGGAAATTAAACATTGACTAAAAAAGACAAATGCAGACCAAATCACACTAAGGCTGCTTTTTTCAACATGGTATACTTCTTGCTTCACAGGTTACTTATACAGTAACAATGTGCTTTTTAAATGCAGTGTAATTGTTTTTTCATTATCAGAGAAAGGAAAAATGTTTTCGGGGAAATAGTATGCTTCTTCTCATCTCACCCGGCTGGAGGGGCGTGTCCCAGTCTGGGCTTGACTGACATCAGCTGCCAGGCTGCCAGAGTGCCGCTGTTACACCATAGAATACGAGAGAGAGAGGAAAAGAACGTGTGAGGATGACACCGGCATGTAAGCTATATACAATCAGATGGGCCTCAATATTAATGAATGCAGAAGGGTTCATATACATAAATTCTTATTTACATAGAAATGACTCCTTCACAAATGTAAGTCACTGTTTATAAAAGATAAAAAAAAATCCCACATTAAAGGAAAGTTCACAAATGCATTTCTTGCTTTGAATACCTTCACAAACTGTTTGTCATGGGTCAGCTTCACTATCTTGTTGTTTGTGAGTATAATGTTTGAGCTATACTAACATTAACTAATAAGTTAACAGGTCATGATCCCATACAGTCAGGTCCATAAATATTTGGACATTGACACAATTTTCACCATTTCCTCCCTAAACACCGCCACAATGGATTTGAACTGAAAAAATCAAGATGTACATTAAGTGCAAACTGTCAGCTTTGAAGGTATTTACATCCAAACCAGATGAACGGTGTGGGAATTACAACACATATGTGCCCTCCACCTTTTGAAAGGACCAATAATAATTGGACAAAGTAACAAAAATCAGATTGTCACTTTTAATATTTGGTTGCAAATCCTTTGCAGTCGATGACAGCCTGAAGTCTTGAACCCTCAGACGTGACCAGACGTTGGGTTTCACCCTGGTCATGCTCTGCCAGGCCCCTACTGCAGCTGTCTTCACTTCCTGCTTGTTCTTGGGGCATTTTCCCCTCAGTTTTGTCTTCAGCTCCGTTGGTTTCAGGTCAGGTGACTGACCTGGCCATGGAGGAACATTACAGTTCTTTGCCTTCAAAGCTCTTTGGTTGCTTTGGCAGTATGCTTCAGGTCATTGTCCATCTGCACCATCCAGTGAGTTCTGAAGCATTTGGCTGAATATGAGCAGATAATGGTGCCTGAAACACTTTAGAATTCACCCTGCTGCTTTTGTCAGCAGCCACATCATCAATAAATAGAAGAGAACCAGATATTTGTGGACCTGACAGTATATACAGTAGATGCCACATCTACCATTCTTTTGCTCCGGGGTCCTGATCTGTTAGTAGAAAATGCCAGACTTGTGTGCTGCTTTTGTATGTTCTAATCATAGACTGTACTGTATACAACATATGTAGCCTCTGTGACATCACCTGTACCTGAAGAGCAGTTTTGAAGCCAATTGTAGGGCACCGCCATCTTTCCAGTGGTGATGTTGCCTCACTCTGGTTAATCCTAATACGGACAAAGAGGTGGAGCAAGGGTGGAGATGAATGAAGCCTGAAACATGCTCACCGAGCTAGCCGGCTAACCCAGTGGTACAAGGCACTTTGGCAATTGCTACGGTACTTTAATAAACCGGCCTAACGTTATATGTCAAGATTTCAGCCAGTTTTTTGAGTTCGTGAACCGTCAAAATTTATGTTACTGATTAGCTTCAATAACCAACTCCAGTTTAACCTATAACAACATGTGGGTTATCGTTATTTCTGGAAACATTCAGAAATGAGACCGTAATATTTTGAAGTTACAAAAACTTTATCTATTTACACACAGTTCAGTTTAAGATTACATAATGTTATCTTTATTTAAAAACCTCACACAGATGCCTTTTATTCTAAAGCGTTAACACCATAAACTATAACGCGTTACAGCCGGCGGCAGCTAGCTGCAGCCCGGTGTTATTTCAGATTAGACATTCCTGTTTAGAAAAAAATATATAAAATAATATAGTTTGTGAACTTTCTTCCCATTCATGTCATTTCACATGGAACTCAGAAATTGACCTGTATTATTACTAGGGATGTCCCGATCACATTTTGCCCCCAAGTCCAAGTCCGAGTCATTTGATTTTGAGCATCGGCCGATACCGATGCCCGATCCGATTCAAAAAACAAACTGCTGCGTGCTGCCGTTTTCCACGCATGTGCTGCTCAGTGGCGTCTGTCACAGACCCAGACCCGGCCTGTAAACGTTGGTAGTTAATAAATACTATTTGATTCTCATTTATTTTTAATCACTAATAGACCATACATTGTAGATGTGATTTGAAATAATATATATATAATTTATCTGATATCTGATCGAGACCTATGATTGGGACATAATATCCGAGTCCCGATTTCCGATCACGTGATTGGATCGGGACAACCCTAATTATTACACACAGCTGTCTCAACCAATGACCATATGTGTAGTCAAATTAAATACCACCGAAACCTTGAGGATTCAAGCTTTTAAATGTGAACAAAAAGAGTTGAGAGTTGAGTTTTAACTTATCAACAGTAAGCTGAGAGGACGTCTCTGGGTTCTGAGGCACCCGTGGGTACTATAATAAAATCAGGCAGTGTATCTTTAATGTTCCACATTTTTCTGTGCAGAGCGAGGATGCTATAAATCTCTCTTATCTGCTCAGATTGATCCTGCTTGTTCAAGAGCCCTGTTATATTTTCAGTGGGAGTATCAAATCAAATCTGAATTCAACCTGTGAGCGTACAGCGGTCCAAATGGTGTCCTCCCATTGGCAACAAAGGAAAGCGAAAGATGAATGAGGCTGTTCTGTGGGTTTTGAGGACTACAGGCGTGAAGGTGCTTTGTCATCATAATATTGAAAGTGAGCTTTACAGGACTTTGTGCCTTTTGGCCACAAAGGTGTGTGCTGCCTTGTTTCACAACTCATTAGAGTCAACATTTTGATTGACTGCCGGCTATTCAAGCTGATATTGGAGTTCATACAAATTGCTAAAGCTCTGTGGAACTTTCATATTGAGAGTTTTTGCGTTTTGCTGCTACTTTTTGACCTTGACAGTCGGGGAATAATATCTAANAGCAGGCGGCCAAGATTACACAAACCTTCCTGACTCATATGCAAGCATTAAAATAAGCTCAACAAAGTAGTCTGACACATTTTTACATTCTGACTAGACAGAAAAGCAGCAGCCAAATATGTCAATCAAGATGTTTTCAAAAATGTTTGAAATTCCATCAGGATTCTTTGCAGAGTCTCAGTGCTGTTAAACACGTCACAGTGGGTAATGAAGGGCGTTGGTCGTCGAAGAGAAGCAAAAAGGTTGGGGCCGATTATGTACGTCTCTTTTGCTTTGTAATGTGCAGATGCATAGAGCTCATCTATGTGTTTATTGTTGTTGTTGTATCTCACCAAAACTCTGTCCTTGTTGCTGTCAGGGTCTCTGCGGTCATAGTACTTTCTGACTTCATAAGGCAGATCCTTTGCGTGAGGAGAGTGGAGATTTCCAATGGTGTAGTAGCTGTATTGCTTTTTGTCCTTTATCTCTGGAAGCAGACGCCTGGGCCCTCGGTTCCGAAACATGTGAAATCCGTACTCTCCTACAGTGGGATCACACAGAGCCACCATGTTGTTGTCCAGGCAGTCCTGAACGTACCATACCAGCAGCTTGAGACCATGGCGAGGCGGCGGTTGACCGAATCCACTGTCCTGCAGCTCTTGGTCTGAATCTAGGGTTTTCAGAGCTGAGGTCAGAAAGACTGACAACACCAATGTGAGATGAAACAAGAACTGCATCTCTTTGCCATGTGCCATGTTGAGGTTATCTATGAAAGAAGAGCCATTGCAATTAATGATGAAAACTTTACATTAATAAAAGGTTTTATCGTTTCAGAACTTACCTCACAGTTGGTAGTAACAGAAGCAAATTTGTCTATGACAGCTGTCTCAAAATGTGCCCACAGCTTAAGTCTATACTTTCTGTTGCGGATGAAAGAGCTTCCTGGGCCCTGTGGTTGACTTCTCTCTGTCTTGTGTGTGTAGGATGAAAGTCGCATACTTGTTATTTTGACCAGAGGTAAAGCTGTTTTCACTCTCTATTTGCGATGAAAGAGGAAGTGCTGTAGCTGCTGCACAGCTGGGGTCCTGCAGAAAGCTCGGTTTAAATTTAGAGAAGCTAAGCCTCAGCTTGAAAGAGCCACGTATGTAGTGTTGACAGCTGCAAAGTAGAGGCATCAAACCACAAGTTGCATGTTTAAAGACCTTTTCAAATGTGGCACCGTGCTCCTGTCGTGACAGGAGGGAAAGGCAAAGTCAAGATTTAGACACACAGGACTCAGTTCTGCTTTCACAAACATCTGCTCAAATGAAGTACAGCAGTGACTGCCTATGCTTAGACCAACGATACTTGAGTGCAACATCAGGTTTGATATTGAGTGTGGTCAAAATCTTCTTCAGACAGATGCAGGAATTTATGCAAAAATACAGGTGAACATCTCTGTGGATCGGGGCAGAAAAGGGTGTAATAGGAAACTGATGTTCACAGGTTTGCAGAATAGTCAACACACACATCTTGCATATCTCTACAATGCATCGTGCAGCCCTGCAGGCCATACCAGCAGGTTGTTTGATCTAAGTTGTTGTAAAGTTTTTTGCTACTTGTGGCCAATAGAATAACCTGTGAAAGCAAGATTGACATATTACCATCAGGTAAAGTTGTTGTGGTGAATGTGTTAAGAGACATGGAACATTTGCAGGTGGGTCATTCCAGAATTGGAGGACATTTTGGCATCCAAATTCTTGAAAAATAAACCTTCACTTTTCTGATTTTCTGCTGCATATTCACCAATAATAGGTAATAAACTATCAAAAGCTTGATTAGCTCAGCTTACAGATAAATGGTACAATTTTTCTCACATGATTTATTTGGTGTTTACAATACTTGGTGCAACGTTACTCATATCACAGTAACAGGGTTGCAAATCCATCCTAATGTTAGCTTTCTCTCAGGAGTAGAAGCTAGCTGCTTAGCTAGCTGTTACTGCTGAGGAAGAGGACAAACTTACCTATGAAAATAAGTAAAGAATTTTTTTTAAAAATTGTCTTATTCTGATTATAGGCATAACAGGGTTGCATGAGGTAGAGTGAGACATTCAATCAAGGCTAACTATGTTATAAAAATATGAAAAACAGAAGAGAGGACATAACTTTGCTCTACTCATTCTTTTGGAAAACTGTTTGATGATGTCAAGTCCAGCATATCATGTGATTCACTGCTTTCTTCTTCTTCTACCATGCTAAAAAGGTTATGGTAACAGGGTTGCGTGCATGTTGGGGGACACATGTTCCACGAATAATAATTATTATTTGAAATATTATTTTTATTAAAACAAATGTTCCCACAGCTACAAGAGACAGCAATGAAACAAATAATACCAAAAAATGAAATTTAAATTTCATTTTAACTGTTTTATTTGAAATTCAATTTGGTCATTAGGGGGGTGGGACAAGAGAAAAATGGCATTTTAGGGGGTACTCCAGACTTATTTGGTATTTTAAAAACTATTTTCAAGCATTCTTTTAGTTTTTTAAAATTTGCTCTCAGGACAAGTAAATTTACTCAGAAACTGCATGTTTTATTATTTTGTATGTGGATTATTTAAAATTTGATGGGTGGGATGTAAAATGTCCTCCAATTCTGGAATGCAGCAATGTCAGTTAATATCACAGTGTTATTGATAACACAGTATACACAAAATACAGTATCCTGCTTTTCTGCATACAACAACTTAATGGTTACATTGTCATGATCAAAATTTGGGGAGTTGCCACAACATAGTGTGCACACAATTTGGCTACCTGAGACAAAGAGCAACATTAGCATTCATTTGCATTTGTGTTTCTGGCCACCTGCAGATGTTGGGTAAGTCTGATATTCACTTTCCCTTTAGGTCTATTTTGGCCTGAGAAAAATATCTGGCTCTTTAGCTGTTAAATGCTCCACTATGTTCACCAGCTGGTCTCTAGCTTTATCTGTCTGCCGATTGGTGCTGAGCAGGCAGTGTACAGAGGGTTTATCAGAGCTATTTCACTGAAAACAGCTGCCTGTTGGGGCTGGAAACGAAGTGGATGAGAGTGTGAATTGAAAGAGTAAAGCTGTAGGCTTTAAAACCAAAACAAGCTGAAATATGCCAAACACTCCGTAGAGCTGAGAAGAAATGCACTGTGATAACTCTGTATGTGTTTATCACCATATGTCAACACGACACCTGTCACATGACACATACTCATCTCTTCTATTTTTGATAGAACTATTTACAATTCTACAATTTGACTGTGCTGGTCTGTAAGGTTGGTTCAGCAGTGAAGGCAAAATGGAAGGAGCCTTTAAACTGTTCAACAGTCCAAGTTCTTTATTTTCCTTTTACTTTATGGCATCTGATTGGAGCAGTGTATTTACAGTGTAGGCACAGTGTAGAAAAGAATAAAGCTGACAAAAAAAAGAAAAATAACTGGGAACTCCCAAATAAAAAAAGCATTAAAGTTAACAAGCAAACAGCTACTGTGGCCAGTTAGATATAAACATTAAATAGTCAGTCAACTAACTTATAGCAGTAAGTAATTCATTATCCAATATGCAACTTTTATACTTCAACAGTGAAAAAATGTACACAGTAAACATGATCTCAAACTCCACAAAACATCTCCCAAACCTCTGTCTCATCCATTCCACACTTGACACATTTTGTCAGGAACTTGACAAAAGGAGTCCAGATGGGTGGAGATTGGTTTGGAAGTTTCTGGGAAAGGTGCAGTCTGGAGGTGCGCTGAGAAACACAAAAACTCAGCAATAAAGATGTTAACATTTTGTCAGACTTTCTTCAAGATCTCACGTGACTGTGGCACCAACGCACAAACTACAGTTAACAGATTCTAACACTGAACCCATACAGACACCTGCCAGCTAGTTGGTATGTAAAAATGACTAAGGTGGACATCTGTTATCACATATTTAAGTTACAGGTTACGGGGCCTCCCCACGACAGTTCATTTTATAGCACTGAACAGCAGTGTGACCGTAAAACACACAGCTGCAAGGATAGAAAACAAAAAAAAAAAGCTAAATCACATGAGTGGTCACCAAAGGCCTTCTCCCAGGAAATACATGAGAGAGCGTTGCATCAGTCTCCAGGAATCTGTCTGTGCCCATAGCCATTACTGAACAAGTGTAGCACGCTTCCCCCTTTTATTCCCTGTTGTTGTCTCAGCAACAGTCTGGGCCGACAGGTTGTACTGGGTCAATCAGCTGACTGAGTTTTTGAGTGAGTAGAGGGAATTACGACTGGACCCAAAGACAAGTGAGCAGCATGCAATAGATTGTGTGAAAGACATGCTGAGCTTGTCTTACAAATCAAAGCAAAGTATGATTTAGGCAGATATAAATGTCACCCATTTGTATTTGAATTGCTCAATGTGAGTAATTGCATTAAAAATTTAATTTGAATAGCATAATTTGAAATTGAATTTATTTGTTGGGAACTGTCCATCCATCCATCCATTATCTACTGCTTACTGTTACAGGTCTCAGCGTGATGACCTGTAGACAGATGAGTTTCCTGTTAAAACAGGAGAAATAATGAGACAGTGAATGCGCGTGTCCTTCTTCATTCAGCCTCATGAAGCAGAATCAATTTATTAACGCCTGTTGTTCTTATTTTTCCATGTTATTTAAACAATTCAATTCAACATCCCAATTCAAGTTTATGTCACATTTGTATCAATAATCTTAAATCTGTTTTCAAAATAAATCACATTAACAATAAAATGAAAGAAAGATCAGGGAGTGTAGCCCTTCTTGATTTTCTTATCCCATCTCCACAATACCTTATTTATAATAAATGTATCCTATAACTAATTTAGCATGCTGCTAGAATTGACCAGGCCATATAATACTGCATCAATGGATGGCATGAATTGTCATTTTAAATTGCTTGAACACAGTATAAAACATTCAATAATAATATAAACTTCAACATCAAATGACATATAAACAGATATAACACAACATGTTAGCTTATAAAAACTTTCAAACTGAAAATGAAATGTACTGGACTTCATAACTAATTACATTTAGCCACTGCTAGCTAGCTAGCTACTTATGCTAATTCTAACAAACAACTCACGTTTTTATACAGTCTGTGTGCACCACAGTGTATTAACTGGGCATGAGAGTCCATTTACAATATTTCTACTAAAGAAACAACATTTCAAAATTTAAGATAAAAACATAAATGTGACCACACATTTGTGTGCGTCACATTACTCCTCTGCAAAGACAGGGGACACCCTGGACAGGTCGCCAGTCTGTCACAGGGCACATATAGACAAACAACAACAAGTTATAAATTGTAGAACGAATCTGACTTTGTCTTCATTTTTAATAATCCCAACCTGAAAACTGAAAATCTGAAACACTTGCTGGGTTCACACTAATGTCCTGTGTTAAACAATGAATGCTGTGCAGGATACAGGCCAATGCCTCATCCTTGGCAGGATCTGGAAAGAGGGGGCAGGTGCAGTTGAGGACCAGACCGAACTGTTTTTTGTGGAGTCTTTGGTGACCTGGAGTAGCCCTCTGTCAGAGTCCATGAGAGCTGATGCATATTCTTAGGCAAATACAAATGATAAGATCAGTCAGTGATTATTTTAGTTGACTCACAGAATAAATAATATTTAGGGTCTGACTGAAGCTGCTAAATGTATGATAGCTTCTCCTTAACAGGGCAGACTATGCAGACGCCTTTGTAGAACCCTGGATAGCAAACTGCATTATACACCTCCCCATAGAGAAGCCTTCATAAAAAGTAGACTGCACACTTTGTACATATGCAAATAAACCCAGAAGTAATGACATTTGTAAAAACTAATTTTTCATTATATCCTGTCAAGTGTTGAGGCAACACTTCCATTCAAATACAATGAATACTTAGTTCCGGTTGATTAGGTGCACTAAGTTAAAACTAATACAGTATAATAAAACAGCACTACAATAAATTCTGTCTTCATTAAGGTTATGATGTTTTTTTGTTCAAACTCTCTTAGACATGATTTAGGTTTATGGCACTTGTCAAGAAGTGGAGGATGAGGAAATGAAAGTTCTCTGGTGATGAGCTTTGAAGCTGTGGAGACGACTGCCCAGCATCTGTCAGCAGAGTTAGAAGCTATGCTCTCCATTCTGCATCAACACATTTTGTTGAGATGTTGCTCGAACTGTCCACATATGCACTTATGGTGTGATTTCTATCAGTGATGATCTTCAGCTCCAGTATTTTTGGTTTAGGGTTGTTTCTTGAATCTTTTGTTCAGGCACTGCTTCGGTGCACTGCTGGGGGTGTGGTGTGGTGTGGTGTGCTGGGGCTCTCAATGGACACAGCTGTTTCCAATCACCTCATCACTGGCAGCTTTTTATGCCTCCTGGTTTCACCTGCAAGCTGCCAGATAGTTCCTTTCCCTGTCTTCTAGGACTTCATGTTTCCACTGTCTCCAGTGTTCATTTGGCTTGAGACCTTCACTCTCTTCTGTGTCTTGCTCCTGGGTCCAGTTATAAAAAAATGACTCATGACTTTTTTTTTTTTTTAAATTTCCCCCTGCAGGACTGCCTGTTTGCCTCAGTGCAAAACCTCAGAGATTGGGTGTCCATCTTAAAATATCAACACAATCAGTTCTAGGCACATTTATTATATATGGATGAACATGAACATCTACCATCACAATATTTAATGGCTGGAGTGCAGTAGAGCCAAACTAAACCCAGCACCAATAAGCACCACTGAAGACTGGACCACTGATGATTTTCAGCCACAGACTGCACATAGTATGAACCAGGTTCCAGTGTTTTGTGTTCATGGATATTCTGAACATAGTTGACCATGCTTTGCCACTCCATCATATCTGGATCTCCATTAGGGGTGGAAGCTTGTGATCCTGTAAAGCTGGTTAAAATTGGCTTAGCTCCACAGCTTCAGGTCCTCACACTCCGTGTTTGGGAGCAGTGTCTCAAGTTTTCCTGATTGATTTTGGATCCTGATTTGGCTAAATAAAATCTTTAAGTTGGAAAATACCCTTGTGTCTCTGCTTTTGCTGCTTGGTCCCTGACAAATTGAATATACGAGAGCACCCTGACACCACATCCTGGATCATGGACTACCTCCCTGGTCAGCCCCGGTATGTCAGAGTGGATGGCTGTGCCTCTGAGGTTGTGATAAGCAACACCAGTGCACACAAAGGAAATATATTTATGCCTTTCCTCTTCACACTCCACACCTCAGACTTCCTCTTCAAGTCAGGTTCCTTCAAAAGGTTTACCATTGTTGGATGGATCAACAAA
Organism: Centropyge bicolor; assembly: GCA_037975185.1. NCBI lineage: Eukaryota > Metazoa > Chordata > Actinopteri > Pomacanthidae > Centropyge > Centropyge bicolor. Next base: position 155,527 of record JBBMOC010000241.1, on the reverse strand, counting down.
GACAACGAAGTAGAGAGCACTTCAACATCAGCCAGACCAAAGAGCTGGTGATGGACCACCAAAGGAACAGAAGGCCCTCTGTCCCAATCATCATCCAAGGAGAGGAAGTGGAGAGGGCGGACAGCTCTCACGACACCAACACCCTCTTCAGGAAAGGACAGCTCAGACTGTTCCTCCTATGGGGATCAGATCCGTCAGTGTGTGCAACAGACACCTGCAGATCTTTTACCAGTCCACAGTAGTCATGCTGTGTTGTTTGCTGTGGTGTGCTGCAGTGATGCTATCAAGGCTTGTGAAGTCAGCAGACTTAACAAGCTGGTAAGGACAAGACCAAAGCCATCCAAGAAAACCCTTCTCAGTCCCTCTGTTCCAACCATAGACTGTATAAAATATGGACGTAGTGTCCGTGACGTCACCCATAGGTTTCTGAAGAGCAAAAATGAAGCAAATCGTAGTGCGTAGCCATCTTGGTAGCCTACCTCCGGTTACTCCAAATATGGACAAAGAGGTGGAGCGAGGGCGGAGCTGAGGCGGGTCGAATGAACGCTATTGGCTGAAAAAAGCCGCTTTATTCGAAATAATCAAACTAGCTACGGCTAACCAGCTAGGTTAAATGCTAAATATCGTTGCTAGCCGGCTAACCCCACGACGATCTCTTTCCAAAACTCAGTGACTAGAATTAGACGGGGTGACGCCGTTTAGACCGTCAGTGGCTAGTTGTCAATCAAAGTGGCGCCACTTAGATTGACAGCTATGAATTGTGCATAATGATGTATGCTGTATATTTTAAACGAACGCCTTATAAAAAAATCCCCCCCCCCCCAGAGTTGTCATGGAGTAGAAAAACAGCTTATGAGACTAGAGCCATGTTTTGAACCAGGCTGTAAATATGTTTTTTTTCTGTCGTAAAATCGGACATTTTAACATGGGGCTCAAATGTAATTGACTCCCTTCTGCAGCCTGCTCTAGCGGTTATTCGAGGAACTGCAGCTTTTTTGCACTTCCGCATTGGCTTCATTTTTCAGCGGCGGAGGTTGCCGCTTGGTGATGACACATGTCCAAAGGGCAGCTCATTCAGCCACTGGATCATAGCTGTTGGACTGGTTTAAATATTTTGTTATAGAGTAGTCAGCACTTATTATTTGTTACATAATTATACTATACTATTATTACTAACCATCCTGTATTTGATATTCTATTCTACATTATATTGATGTAACTATATTTCATTTTATTGCCACATTTCACCTTATACTGTATCTCATTTCCCATACTATATAATGTACATGTAATGGTAATTATGTACTCCACCATTCTATTATATCCTATATTACATTCCTCTTAAATTTCAGTGTCATTATTTTATCATATTGCATATATGATAATATATACCATCTACTAGATGTGTTGACTCTGCTGCTATTAATCACACCATTGTCCCTAATCCTAGTAATTTTTATTGCTCATTATAGTTTATATTTTTACTTCTTTTTTATTTTAGTTTTACATCTCTCTTATTCTTCTTTTTTTCAATTTCTCTTTTTATCTGTACTTGTTATTGTTCTGGAGAAACAGTTGAATTTCACAGTGTTTACTAACACAGTGAGACTTCAGCTGAAACGACTGTGATGAAGCAAGAGTTCTTGTACCAATGTGGTGTGTGAGAGAGAGGAGGGATGACTATTCTATCTGGTTAGAAGTGAGTATAAGTGTTTTACAGCATATACAGTATAGATATGAGTTTTCCTGGGAGTTGTGCCAACAGCATTGTGGCATCCGATTCAAGCAAACTCATCATTTTCTTCATTTTTTCCTTTCTTTCCTTTGACCTCTTTAACCCATGCTGATGGCACAGCTCTAAGGATAGCAATGTCAACGATATGGCTGATCAGTCCACAACTGTGATACAGACGACAATGTCTCAACAATGATTTGATGGACTGCCATGAAATTTTGTACACAATTCATGTTCCCCAGAGGATGAATCCTACTGACTTTAGTGATGGCCTGACTTTTTATCACTCACTAGCAACCATGAGGCTGATATTTTTGGTGAATGTCTCAACATAGATGGAATATCATGAAATTTGGTACAGTTATGTATGATGCTCAGAGGAGGAATGCCTCTGAGTTTGGTGATCCTCTGATGTTTAACCTAGAGTCCCCAACAGCTCAGACTTTCACAGTGATTTATCGCAACATCTGCTTGATGGAATGGTACACATTTTAATACAAAACTCTGGTCACCAGAGAATGAATGCTAATGGTTTTGTTGATGCCCTGACCTTTCCTCTTGCACCACCTTAATAGTTTAAACCACACATTTTAGCTCCACTACTGGTATGGTTCTATGGATGGCAAAGGCATCATGTTGATTGTTCCATTGTCCATCGTAAGTAACATTGTGTCCTCTGGGGGCTGATAGGTGTTCAGACTTCTGTAAGTGTTGGAATGACTTTAGCCAGACTACAGCCGAGATCACTGTAAAGTGGCTATTGTCCCAGATGGATGGATTATCATGATTACCATTGGTGTAGACGTTCATGGTAAATCTGTGAATTTTGGTTATCCTCTGACTTTGAGGTCAAATTTCCAGTTCAGCCAATGTTCCCATCAGCCTCAGCTCTACTTTAGGATTTGGGGTAACTGGTTAACATGTACACGTTAACAAGCTGAACCCCAGAACATAGGCATGTTTTTGGATAGTGTGGTACTGGATAATGTAAGGCACTGATTTGGCTCAGCCTCGTAGCGTGAACACCTTTCTGATGCTAAAACAATTACTATGGATTTAGTTTGTGTTTAGTCCCAGCTTGCCCTTATCAGGCATGATTTCAGCAGTCTGACCAGAGCTTTGGCCTGGGGACCTAAAATCTTCACTACTACATCATACATAATAATACATACATTTTATTACATTTTTTCCCCCTTATTTTTATTATTCTTAATGTCCATCAGCTGCACTGCACCTCTTGTCTGACAGCAGCTCAAGAATTTCTCTACTGCATTTTGGTGTCGTTTTCTGTGTCAGAGCTTGACACTCACACACACACACACACACACACACACACACACACACACACACACACACACACACACACACACACAGGGACAACATGGTGCATTCAGGTGCACCAGGTAAACTCTTAAATCTAACTCCAGTGGCCACGAAGGTTGTTTCAATTAGAAAACTTCTATTTTTTTTTTCTTATTTTCCTACGTTGAATACATAGGTCTACATATGTACTTTCTTATTTGTTAACTACAGCCTAAAAAAAATAAAAAATAGATGCTAAAAATCAGCACAGGCTTTTGTGACACATTTACCATTGCTTGTAGATCAGTTAGTCTGGTTGCATAGATATAAAATATGTGAAAGAGAAAAGGTGGACATGGAAAAAAGAGATCAACTGTCATAAAATACAAAATCACCGTGAGATGAAAGCCAATCATTTCGTTCATGGGTCAGTATTTTGTTAAGTTGGTGCGTGTTGAAGGAAACGGAGCTTGACAGAAAATTAACCTGTCACCAGAGCACAGTGTCAGAGTAATGATATAAAATGTTGTTGTCATTGGACCATTGACATTTCTAGTGAAATAAAAGGTGGGACACATATCACGGTTATCACAATCCTGTCTACTGTGTAATACCCTCAAATAGTACAGATAAATCAGAAGCAGCGGCAGCAGCGGATGCAGCAATCACATGCTTTTTTTTTTCATAAAATACAAATATCCTAGTTCATTTTATTCTTATGTGCAGCAAAAGACCAAAATGAACATTGGTTTCAAACAAAATATGAGGAAATGAAGATTTGTTGTGTGCATGTTTGATAGAGTAAACCATAATGTGTGTGTTTATGGTAGTGATGGAAAAATGAAGCATATTCTCAACACAAACCAGCAGCATCTTGATGTACATCAACCTGTGAAAGCACATCAGGACACACAATTTTTTGAGCCTCAAAACTCAATTCCAGAAAAGCAGAAACTTGATCGGGGTGGCATTCCCCATGTACTGCCCCCTGACAACTTCCTGTGAGCTATGGACTTAAGTTGATGCACAGCAATTACCACAATGCTACTGTGCATGACAGGCCTATTGTGTGTGTGGGTTTCAGAGCTGCTGTACCAGATTGTTATAGATAACATCAGAATGCTTTCAATCATGCTTATATACTATATACTTATATACTCCCGAATTTCCCCTATGGGGGATCAATAAAGAATTATCTTATACTAAGCATGTCCAAAACATGCTGAGGTTAATTGACATGCAATTTAAACATTACATAGTTTTACTTCAGTGTGTCTTCTGTGTTAATTGCCACAAATTTTGAGCACAATCATGGCTTTGCTTTGTGGATGCATGTATCCTGCAAGTCATTCACACAGTTGCCTACAGAGACACATGCTGACCTCCATCCTCATAGTCTGACTGCTGATGTCAGTCCTATTTCATGCAATGTAACTGCACATACTCACTGCCAGCGGGTCTGGCTGGATGATTAGCTGTGCATTAACTAGGTAATTTATGTATGAGGGCACTTATTATGACCTGAGCCTCTTACCACAGATTGCCATGCCACATCTCATTTATTGTGAGCGGCTGGCGGAGTCCCCTCAGAGCAGTCCTTCCATAGGCCGAGAAAACAGAACGATTGCATCTCTCAAACAAATAAAGTCATAATGAAGAGTGTTAGAGGGAAAAAAAAGAATGCAGTGGAAACAATAAGTGACATTTGCTCCTGTAACCTCTCTCCGTCTGCGCCATAATGAAAAATACAATTTCAATTTAAGATTCATTTCTCATTTCTCCATGGTTGTTGTGTCAGATGTGAGAAATTAAGTTACAAAAATGAAAACATTGTCTTGGACAGAGGCTTTTAGTTATGCAAATATGTCTAAGAGTTGTTCTGAAGGGACATAAAAACAAGAACAAAAAAGAGACGTTTCAAAGGTTGTAGATTTGAAGAACCATAAAAATCAAAGCACGAGTTCTCCAAGCGGCAAACTTTAATGTCAAAAATGAATCTAAAATATGAAGAATAATGACACAGACGGCAATGATTTCTTCTTTCATTCATCCAGGACAATGGCATTCATGAATCTCAGAAGGTCACCAGGTTTCTGTGGAAAAAAATGTGATGGGCTCACAAGCACTTCCATTTAGGTTTGATTTGTTCCGGGACCCAATAACTTGGGAATTTTTCTGTTGGGACCAGTCAAATCAACACTGTATTGTATCATTGCAATCATTTGACTGTCTCCCATGTGTAAGAGAACTATGTCATTTCTAAACAGCCGCCTCATAATGCACCACCAAAACTGATGGTAATATGAGAGGTCTAAGCATCAAAACTGACAGTATTTGCCTTGTCATCATTTAAAGTGTTTTAGCATCTTTCAGCTCATAGTTTTTGTTTTACAGTGAGAGCTTAACTGTCTGGTTCAACACAGGGCCCAACAATCTCATTTCCATTTCAGTTCAAAAGCTCTGACAAACCCACTGTACAGTACATACCCAGCACCAAACAGCAGACAGACGCAGTGAGAGACTGGCTGGTAAACACTGAAGAGCATTATTAGCTGTTACAGAGCTATTTCTTCTCAGGAGGAGACCAAAGCAGAGCTAAAAGGAAAGTGAATACTTGACTTACATTCATCAGAATTCCAGAACCACAGAGAAAAAATGAACTCTTGTTGTTCTATGTGCTGGATGTGTTTATGTGTGTTATGTGTTATCTTATTGTAGTGCTCTTCCCCCATGTGACTAAAAAATGGTTTAATGAAACCTTAGTACTTTAAGAATAAAATCAATGGATAACGGAGAAATATAGTATTGACTTTTCTCACTTCACACTGTGTTTTACTGCTGCAGTCTGATTTGGTCTGGTATGACCACTGACCAAGCGGCAACCTCTAGCGCTGAAAAATGAAGCCAATGAGGAAGTGCAAAAAAGCTGCAGTTCCTCGAATAACCACTAGAGCAGGCAGCAGAAGGGAGTCAATTACATTTGAGCCCCATGTTAAAATGTCCGATTTTACGACAGAAAAAAACATATTTACAGTCTTGTTCAAAACATGGCTCTAGTCTCATAAGCTGTTTTTCTACTCCATGACAACTCTGGGGGCGTTCGTTTAAAATATACAGCATACATCATTATGCACAGTTCATAGCTGTCAATCTAAGTGGCGCCACTTTGATTGACAGCTATGAACTGACGGTCTAAAGGGCGTCACCCCGGCTAATTCTAGTCACTGAGTTTGGGAAAGAGATCGTCGTGGGGTTAGCCGGCTAGCAACGCTATTTAGCATTTAACCTAGCTGGTTAGCCGTAGCTAGTTTAATTATTTCGAATAAAGCGGCTTTTTTCAGCGGCTTTTTTCAGCCAATAGCGTTCATTCGACCCGCCTCAGCTCCGCCCTCGCTCCACCTCTTTGTCCATATTTGGAGTAACCGGAGGTAGGCTACCAAGATGGCTGCGCACTACGATTTGCTTCATTTTTGCTCTTCAGAAACCTATGGGTGACGTCCATATTTTATACAGTCTATGCCACTGACTTATAGTGGTTAAAGTCAGCTATTGTTAGCAAACTTGATATTGCTTTGTGACTCAGACAGTGTGCAAACATTGCAATTCTTTTCTATTCATGCTACTGTTACACTTTGTGGGCACAGAGATACATACAGTTACAGATTTAAAAAAAATGATCATGGTTTTATCATACACGCAAAACAAGAAGCAGACCCTTGTGTTATTGGAAGACGTTTTCGGCTGGTGGACCAAAGTGACTTTTTAAACTCATGATATGAAGTAGCTTTTACGTGTGAATGTTGTAGAGTGCTTCATAAAAGCGTGTGTGTGTGTTTGTGTGTTTGTGTGTGTGTGTTTTATTCGCGCTCTGTAAGTGAGGGGAAGTATCTGGCTGGAGGGCTGCCAGCTCTGTAGATTCTGTAGATAAAACCAATGTGAAGAAAATGAGAGCAGCAGCTGATTGGACTGACTGGGTCCTGGCCATAAAAGGAGAAATGAAGACTAATGGGCATATGATTGGCCGGGGAGATGGGACACAAATGAGAGGCTGGTGGGGAGGGTGGCGGCCGGGACAATGACTAATGGCAACTCCATCCCACAATCAGGACATCCACCTACTGAGAGGATCATTGGCCTTTTGGACTGGATGGCAGGCTCATCGACCGCACTCCCATTCAGTTTCACACACACACACAAACACACACAAACACACACAAACACACACATGCCAGACGAACACAGCATGAAGGAGAGACTAAACACATGCACACCACACTCATCATTTCAATAATGTCTTTTATAGAGGACTATTTTTCATCACTTAAAGTTGTTGTTAACATCATTATCAGATAAACATTCACCAACTGATATTTCATAATTGTTCTGAACAATTATATCATCACTGACTACACGATCTTGTTGTCACAACCTTCGTTAACAAATAATGTAACAACAAGGCAAGATTACCACCTGGTAAGTTTGCAACAACCCCATCACCTGCTATGATATGTGTCCTATTAAAGGACCTTATTTTCAGGCTGTTCTATACAATAACACTGTGTCAAAATGTAGTCTTAAAGCCTTTATTATTTTAGTTTCATGTAAATTAAATTCCAAATGAAGTTGTGTTTAAAAAAGAATGACAAACTAATTGGACAGAAAATGTTGGGCTGTGACAGTCAGCAATCTTATCATCAGTGTTGGGCAAGTTACTTCAAAAATGTAATGCATTATGGATTAATTATGTTGTTTCTTGACGTGCTGATGCGAAGAAGTGACCAGTAGAGGACAAGACACTACACTTATTACTGTCATTTCAAAGGAATTAGTTACCTTACAATATTACTGTCTCTGAATTGTAATGCATTACACTACTACTGCAATACTTTTAAGTTACTTTCACCAAATTAACTGGAAGTATGGATCTGGCATTATAAATGTTGCTTATTGCAGCTCATCACACATCCAGTGGAGGGCGATAACTGAGACTGAGAATGACTGAGCCAGGCTTAAGGCTAACAACAGTAAAATATATATTATATAATATATAATATATTGCCCAATGATTTGGTTCATGGTGCAACACAAGGAACAATCATAGCCAGAATCTCAACAACAAACGAAAGGTCAAAGCCTGGTGTTACCTCCCGAGGGTGTTGCCAGGGGATGAGGGGAGGAAAACAAAAGAATAAACGTTTAACCGTTACAAATGAGAGCGACACAGAGACTGGCTGTGTGATAAGACAATGATTTTTATTAATAAAAAAGAACAAAGTGATGATAACTGGAACAGAAAGCGCTGGTCAAAACTAAACAACACGGACCAGGACCTGTGAATACGAGAACAAAAAACACCACCACTATGGGGGGAAATAAACCACGGACACACCGGGCAAAACGAACGTAAAGCGCCACCACTCTGGGGGGATAAAACGAACACAAAAGAGACACTACTTCTTCTCACCACCAAGAAGGGTCACGAACCATCCACCACACCACCGTCTCTCTCTCCACACTACTCGCCACCACACTACACCTCCACACTGCACCTTACGTCTCCACACTACACTTCACCACCTCTCGTCTCCTCCCCCGGGCCGCACCTCTCCCCCACTATTTAACCATTTCCGACTGATGAGCCGAATGGAAACAGCCGCCGGTCGGGGATCACCTGGAGGATTAGAACAAGGAGAGAGAGTCACACCCACACACAACATGTCACACACACAACAGGCACTCGGGCCGTAACACCTGCTAAATTGTGATAGAGATACTGTAACTATTTCGAATAAAGCGGCTTTTTTCAGCTGCTTTTTTCAGCCAATAGCGTTCATTCAACCCGCCTCAGCTCCGCCCTCGCTCCACCTCTTTGTCCATATTTGGAGTAACCGGAGGTAGGCTACCAAGATGGCTACGCACTACGATTTGCTTCATTTTTGCTCTTCAGAAACCTATGGGTGACGTCACGGACACTACGTCCATATTTTAAACAGTCTATGGGCTGAGTGCTGCCGGGGCACAAGCTGAGGCCTGATCAACCTCAGCTGGGTTGCCTGAGCGACGGCGTTGGATGTTCGAAAGACTCGAAACACCCGATGACCTCAGGTAACATCACTGATCTGAAGATGTATCATTACAAAAGCAGAATAGAAACTTTTTGTTGGAACCGCAGGTGAAATGTTTGACTGAAAGTGCAGTGAAAAGCAACAACAGTGCTTAGCACCACAGAAAGGGAAAAACAATACAACATGATTATTACCGTTTGAAGGATGAACATGATTACACATATTTAGTTGCCATGTTGCACTACACAGCACACAATACAATCTGTCACTGTCGACGTTTGACTTCTTATCTTTTGTTTTTTTGTGTCCTTGCTTTAAACACACTTCCTGTTTACTTAAAACAGAGAGACAGCGAGCAGACAGGAGTCTTTGTGGGACTGATGGAGATGCATTCTCTATCACTTTTTACAGGCTGTTTATTCAGTGTTTCGCAGCCGTCTTTCTCAAAGAGAGCCGTCTGAATGTGCAAACCTTGTAAGCGCTCTGATTAATTGGCTGGGATTTTCCAGCACTTTGGCCTGATAGCAGCAGTGGGAGCTCAGTGGGTCTAATGGAAACGTCGTTTTCACGCTACTTGTGAGACTTTATTATACACTTTATTATAGGACATAAAGTGGCTGCTGCAGCTCTAGAGTGGCTGAGGGGAGTGGCCTTCTGCACTTATATTTACATAGATCAGGGTCGTGGCACATTTGCTCTTCTGTTGTCAGTTTAACTGTAGTAAATAATCATGTCAAAGTGCTAACTGGCTGCACTGAAAGACAGGAACACAGGAGTGAAACTAAACATTAAACTACAGAGATTCGACAAGGAGACATAAAAGTACTGAAAGCAGAACATAGAAAGACCTCAGACTTCTAAAAATAGAGCTGCCTCTCTCGTCTCCAGCACAGACACAGATGAGTTTAGCTTCCACAGACACTGCTCAAGGGAAGAGAGGGTCACGGGTTGACTGTGGTCGGCCCTGCTACCCAGCAGGAACTCAACTGTGCGCCTATAGAGAAAATACTATTGAGATGATTGAGAGACCCCTATTGGCAAAAATTGCATACTGTCCATTTAAACCCAAGAGGATTTCACTATTTTTTAATTAAATAATTTCTACTTAAATAAATAAATAATAAATAATGACTTTATAATGACAACTAATGTCAGTATAAATCTCTTGTGAGCATGACTATGTATGTATAAATAGGAGACCAGTTTGATAGGATGATGTCATGTAAATGGTTGGATGAATAAATGTGATGACAGCTTCCCCAGGTTCATTTCAAAATCTGCTTGTTGTCCGTTGTTTGGTACTGTTATCAGTTGATAAGATTTATTGATCATTTATATATTGGTTTTCTGATAAAACGTTTAATTTCTTGCAGTTTGTAATGAACCATGACCCATAGAACTTCCCCTCTTGTGTGAGCCACAGGTTTTTCAGGTATTTCAGCATTTTAATGTGACTATTGCATAAATACAGCAATTCCTCAATAGGTAATATTGCTATTTTTGTTTTCATGTTCCTACAATCTTGTTATGTGTCACAGCCACTATGTAAGGACACTGAAAATGTCTAATTTCAGCACCCACCAGTGGGAGAATCAAAACAGAAGATGGTTGGCATGTTCCTGTTCCCAAGAACACTGACCTCACCAACTGCAGACCAGTTGCCCTCACATCTATTGCCTGATAAAATCCTCTGTGGACCCTCTGCACTTTGCCTACCAAGCACATTTGTGACTGGACGATGTCATCATGTACCATCAGGATGGAACTGCACTGTGAGAATCTCGTTTGATTTCTTCAGTGCATTCAACACCATCCAGCCACTACTACTGATGGGAGAAGGTGCCGATGAGGGGTGTAACTGTCTCTGTCAGTTATATCTTTTTTGTTGTAACTTGTATTAAGTGATATTTCCAAAGCGGAACTATTGTTAGTGGGCGGTGCGCCGCAGGTGAGGTTTGCGGGCAGACCGTAGGCAGGAAGCGGAAGGAGGAGAAATATAGCACCAAAGAGACTGAATGAATGAAGCAGCAGACCAGAAGAAATAGGAAGATAAAGTTTATTTTTTATAAGGAAAGGAGAAGAGCAGTTAACACGAGCCCCTTTGTCGTAAGCAGCCTACGAGGTATGTTTATGTTTTTCGTTCATATTATAAAGATGCAAATTATATGCAAATACGCTAGCGCTGTATGCTAATTAGCGCATCACGGTAAAGTCATATGGTCTTATTGTATTATTTAGAGGTATGAGTCTGCTGTATATTTGGTATGTTTTTGATGTTATTAATGTTTATATTGTTAAGTAATCTGCCAAGCCTAAATTATTGCTTCAGATGTAAAGGTGTGCTGATTAGTCGGACACATGATTTAGTTTTGTTTGTTTATGTCCTTGTTTGTCTTTGGCCCAGTTTTCACGGGTTGGTCTGGAGAGAATAAACCCTGTTTTTTAACAAAAGACTCATGCTGTTATTGGAGGGAGCTACAAGGGGAGACACAGACACCTTCTCCAGGATTAGCGACTTCCTGACAGGCAGACCGCAGTTAGCCTGACTCGACGGAGTTCTGTCTGAAATGGTGGCGAGTAGTACCGGAGCTCCACATTGGACTGTGCTGACTGTACAGACTTAAAACACTGATGAGGAATGCTGACTTCATATTGGCTGCCACACCTTTGAACCACCTGCCGGACAGCATAGCACTTTCTCTAATATACTGGTTCAGTTTCGCTGTCATTAGATCTGATACAGGAGATCTCCCACCTCGGGAAAGTGGTCAGTGACGTAGGTGCGAAACACTCTGTTGGGTGCTGATGAGGTTAGAGGTCAGGTGTCATCATTAGGCCATTATTATGTTGCAATATGTGCAAGTGGGGTAGCAGGGTATTGGAGCCAAAATGCAGACTGAGGTAGATCTGGTGAAATCAATGTAATTTTATTCACACCAGAAAAACTAAAGACTTACAGGATGGTCAGGCAGGCAAGGGCCAAAACCAGAGCTGGCAGTCCAAACAGGCCATCCAGATGGGAGCAAATCTAAAGTCTCCAAACTGAATACACCAGGAGGGGAGGATCTCAGGTGATAATCCCAGAGATGGGAAAACACAAAGGCAGGAGGAAAAGACAATTCAACAGACCCGAGGAAATGCTATTTCAAAATAAAAGAGGAAATAACTAAAAATCCCACACCAGGACAACATAGCTTCATGAAGATATGAATTCTAAGCAGCCTGTTCTGGATTATCTTACTGTGTCAAATTACTGACAAACAGAAACAGAAACTTCATAGTTTTAACAACACCTAGCTGAGTTAATGAAAAGACAGAGGCGGTAGAGGCAATAAAAACACATCCAGCAGAACCACAATCTACTATACCCAGCAGAACACGCTTAGACTTTCATTTCCAGTGAATGAGGAATCTCTTGTCTCACCCTCTCTACAATCAAACAGTAGCTTTCATTTGATGGCTGCAGATAGAATAAAAATAACAACAGCCACTGCAGTCATCTCCACATGGGTTTGATGACAGGCTACTTATATCTCTTTTATTAGGCCCACCCCCTCTGAGATAGGTCAGGAGGGAATGCATCCTGCCATGTTTTTATTGTGCTGCAGCATTCAGGATGGGGCNAGATGTGTACATACAGTAGATAATAAAGCTATTAAATGGCAGGAGAGTTACACTGTGATTTTATTTTGAAAATCCCCTCAGTTCATCTATCAGGATGGGGTTAAAGTTTGGGGTGAATGTTTAAACAAACACAAAGACTATTTGTAAAGTATTATTATTATTTGGATGTGCATCCCCCCCCCTCTCTCTGGGCCTGCTTTATGTGATTTCTCTCCTCTGTGTTAGCATGCTGTTTGTCTATATTGTACAACCTAAAAAGAAGACGTGAAAAAATGACTAAGGACTATTTAGGTTTGTTAGGGTGCTTAAGTCAGTATGGACAGGCTCATCACAGTGTTCACTCTTTACGCATGGACACTCTCTCTCCCACACATGTATCCTACACTCACACATACACATTTATCTGGCTGCATTTTCAATTTTCTTAATGCAGGAAGAGCAGGAGAGAAAAAAAAAATTCAAATCCATGAATCTATTTTAGAAATTTGCTTCAGCGAGGAAAGAGCAAGAGTGGAGATGAAAGCAAACTGTTTCGCAGCCTTTCACTCAATCAAATCCACTGAGCTTAATGATCTAAGAATTCAATCAAGATTCAGCGACATGCCGTCCTCCAGCACATCTTTCTACATATTCTCGGCACTTTTTAAACATTAGGCTTAATGACTGGAGTCTGACTTTTCTGTCCACAATTGGAATTCCAACCATTTGTTCTGAGTTGATCCTTGACTTTGAACACAGTGTTATCATAAAAGTAAGCAACACAAAAAAAAAAGAAAAAGGGAGCTAGAGTTGACAGCAAGAATAAATGGTGAATATGAAGGTTTCTGTGTGCGTTGGCCACGGGATATTAGATTTTTGTCTGTCAAAGGAGTGAAACCACAGCTGCTCCTCTCTATCTCCAGTCTTCAAGGTTAAATAGAGATAAAAGGCTGTGAATGGTGGGAGCCCAGCGCCGGACCACCATGAAGGCCCATCTGTAATGTTGAACATGCTCAGCGCTAAACCTCCTATCACCATATCTTGTTTCTTCTGCTCCACCATTTACTGCCGGGGCCGTCCGTATCACACGGCTCGCACACTGGGGGTAACCTTCGCTCTGGCTGAGAGGAAATCAAAAGAGGCTGGAAACAGAAGGAGAGAAAAACATGACAAAGAAGAGCAAGAGGAAAATAAGCTCAGGATGAATGAGCATTGCAGATGTTAATAAAGCCTGCCAGCAGCGTGGCAGGGAGATAAGGTTTGCCTGTGTGTGTGGAGACGGACGACTGTTCATCAATTTACCAATACACAGGTCCTTAGAATTCCCTGCTGGGGGCTCATACCCAGTTTTAGTATACATTGTGTGGATGCTCTCTTTGACTTGTGAACGTCTTAGCAACCTGTTCCTTATTACTGAGGAACATTATCATTCACTTTAAATTTTTCCAATATATGAAAGATCAATATTGGCTTGTTTTTGTTTTCAGTCTCCATCAACTCTTCTGTCTCCTTTGCTGCTAAACGCTCCACTATTCATCAGCAAATCTCTGGCTGTCTTTGCTGTGATGTGGTGATGAGCAGGCAGTGATCAACAGCTGCCTGCTGCTATAAATCAAGCTTTCACATTCAAGACAAAACTCACTACAAACACCCACTAACATCTGGCTTTTTGTCTTCAATGGGAAAGGTTATAATCTGCATTCATTCCCAGGTCAAATGACTCATGAAACATGACACCCAGGTGGACACACTCACATTTGCCTTTTTTCCAGCGTGATGCTATGACCAATAGTTAATGTTCTTTACCTCCTGGAAACATCATGCAACATAATATTAATCAGTCGGCACTGAGTTTGAAACAAGCGGCAACCTCCGCCGCTGAATAATGAAGCCAATGCGGAAGTGCAAAAAAGCTGCAGTTCCTCCAATAACCGCTAGAGCAGGCTGCAGAAGGGAGTCAATTACATTTGAGCCCCATGTTAAAATGTCCGATTTTATGACAGAAAAAAAAACATATTTACAGCCTGGTTCAAAACATGGCTCTAGTCTCATAAGCTGTTTTTCTACTCCATGACAACTCTGGGGGGGGCGAATTTTTTTATAAGACGTTCGATTAAAATATACAGCATACATCATTATGCACAATTCATAGCTGTCAATCTAAGTGGCGCCACTTTGATTGACAACTAGCCACTGACGGTCTAAAGGGCGTCACCCCGGCTAATTCTAGTCACTGAGTTTGGGAAAGAGATCGTCGTGGGGTTAGCCGGCTAGCAACGAAATTTAGCATTTAACCTAGCTGGTTAGCCGTAGCTAGTTTGATTATTTCGAATAAAGCGGCTTTAGGCTACCAAGATGGCTGCGCACTACGATTTGCTTCATTTTTGCTCTTCAGAAACCTATGGGTGACGTCACGGACACTACGTCCATATTTTATACAGTCTATGGTTTGAAAGAGAGACCAAGGTAAAAGATATGAAAAAGTGGCCGCTGTAACATTGTCACCGGCCTACTTGCTGGTTTCCACTGTACTGTTTCCCAGCATTAGTGATGTTGAAAGCGGCGCATCAGAAAAAAAAACAGCAAAAGAAAACACATCTGCAGGCAATGAGAAAAAAGTTAGTCATCCAATTTAAGCGGCATTACCCATGTTCATGAGTTACAGAATCTCAGGTGAGGTTTGAGCTCATTAAAATTACAGTGCAGAGGGCTTGACAATGCTTTGCCTATAGAAAACCACTTGAAAAACCACTTGTAAAAATGCTCAACAGTTAGTCTAGTAACAGAGGAACATAACGGATATTTTATCACCTACACTCATCAGGATCATTAATCCTGTCCAAATTGGCCTTCAGCTTGAAAACATCTGCATTTTTGTGCTTTCTTTTGAATTTTGATCATCTTTCAGTCAGTCAGGCATTTCAACTCATCTCAAGCTTTGTTGTTTAAGTATGATGAATCTGGGCTGTCAAATGTCAACAAACATCTCCTCCAGCCTCTGTTTTAAGCTCATGTCCTCTGGTTTGTTGATTTACATCCTTACTCTTAATTAGCGGCACTGAAAAAAAAAACATTTAAGTGTCTCAGTTATTACATCTAAGATGGATTGCATATTTCAGTATCACCAAAATACTGGTTCCAAACCTATTTGGAAATGTCCTTATGTGACTTTATCGTTGACTCTATCCTCATTTTGTCTCCTCACAAGTGTGTGCATTTGATTGTTTGTCTCCACTCGGACAGATAATACAATATGTTTATCACAGATAAAGAAGAGAAATATAGATTCAATGAATAGCTTCTGGAACAATGAAAAAGTGCTTTTTTCCGCCTCTAACTTTTTGTAGCGCTCCGTGTGTTTGGAGCCCCAAATCGTGCTGGGCACAGTTCCAGTCGGCGTGCAAAAGCAAAGACAAGGAAAGGAGTGCTTTGAGCTGTGTGTGATGAATGACTTCTGCAGAAACATAATGTACCATAAATTCCACCTCCACTTTTCCAGCTCCCAGATAACATTTTATCCAATTCGCCAGTGCTTTCTCTGCTGATTAAAAGGTACTCTCAAGCAAACAGTTTTGCAGCCGCTGCTACATTGCTCTCTCTCTTCCTCTCCTTCAGTATCTCATCCCCATTTCTCTGACTGCACTTCTTTCCCTCCCCTGGTTGGTCAGTCATATCTTTCCTATTATTTCCCATCTGCCTTTTCCTCCCACCCCCGCGCACTTCACTTCTATAGGCAAGGAGAGAGCCACAGTGCTGAACTAACAGTATGCAAATGTCCTGCTTTTGTGTGCAATGCCTCCACACAGATAACTGCACTTTTCGAAACGGGACTGTGATTTCAGATTGGGTATACATATCTCGAACTCCCAACCTCCTTCTCTTGTCCAGACGTTTTACCATAATGAAGGGCAAAAAAGGCAGAGCTGATATTTATGTGTGAGAGATCCCCACAGTGATCTTGATGGCAAACAAGTTTAAGAGCGGCCTCTAAACTACAATGCAGCTCTGTCCACGCTGCCCACTAACTGTCCCATTATCAGTGTTGGGCAAGTTACTTCAAAAATGTAATGCATTATGGATTACTTATTACTGTCATTTCAAAGGAATTACTTACCTTTCAGTATTACTGTCTCTGAATTGTAATGCATTACACTACTACTGCATTACTTTTAAGTTACTTTCACCAATTAACTGGAAGTCATTGAACTCATTACACATCTAACGGAGGGCGATAACTGAGACTGAGAATGACTGAGCCAGGCTTAAGGCCAAAAACAACAGTAGAATATATAACAGTAGAATATATTGCCTATAGAAACAATGATGGTTCATGGTGTAATACAAAGAAAAATCATAACCTGAATCTCAAAAACAGACAAAAGGTTAAAGTCTGGTAACTGTGATAGAGATACTGTAACTGTAGGCCTATTCATATTAAAATCAATAGAGCTAGAGCCCAATATATTGTTACCTAAAGCCTAAAGACATACAGTCTTTTCTATTTCTATTCCTTTATTCTCTTTAATTCAATTTCACAGCACAAAGCCACCGAGACCGCTGTGTTTTGTTGTTGTCTGCTGGTGCTGGATGGTGTTGGTGCGTTATAACGTAGTGCGATTTTTTTTTTAGTCTTTGGAAATAGTTGGAGGCCTCCATCACAGGGGCAGAGCTCAAATAAGACTTAACCTCTGTTTCCTGACATGGGCGCATCAGCTGAGACATTGAGCTGTTCGTCAAAGGAGTTTAGCTTGAAGCTAAACAGTAACATCAAGTTTTACAGTGTATGCACTCAAGTGTTATCATTTATATTTATATTATTGTTAAAACTGAAATTTTAAGTTTATTATACTGCAGAAACGGACTGACTGTGATCAACTGGAGGCTGAAATGTTGACATATAACGTTATGCTTACTGTAACCGGTGCTGAAGCCGGCCGGTACCGCCAGGTTAGCCGGCTAGCTCGGTGAGCATGTTTCATTAAACAGGCTTCATTCAGCTCCACCTTCGCACCACCTCTTTGTCCATATTTGGATTAACCGGAGTTAGGCGGCATCCCCACTGCCAAGATGGCTGTGCACTACGATTAGTCTCATTTTCGCTCTTTAGAACTCGATGGGTGACTTCATGGAGACTACGTCCATGTTTTATACAGTCTATGATTGTAACGCGCGTTACTGAAGTTTCCCATAGGAAAAATGTGTTGCTCATCTGTTGTTCAATCTCTTCTCTTGAGATCAATTTGAGCTTCTCATATTCGTATCATTCTGTGATCATTTGTTTCTGAGTTACTTCTCCTAAGGGTCCCTTAAGCTAAAAAGAGACAAGACATCACTAAGACAAAGGAGGTTGAGTTGAGATAACCATTTGAGCAATACTTGAGAAGTGTGATAAACAGATGAGATCTCAAAATTGTATGCCCTTGATCTCAATTATGTCTAGGTTATTTTGAAGGAATAACATGAGATGAATGTGAGACTTTAATGAGATAAATCTGAGAAGTATGAGCCCTAAAAGAGATCTTATCATTGTGTGTCCAATGTCTCTTCCATGTCTTAAATAGTTCTCTTAAATGTCTTACTACCGAGTAAAATATTACCCAATTTTTTTTAGTAATGCCTTACATTACTGCGTTACAGCAAATAGCAATATATTACAGTAATCACATTACTTTTGTAACGCATTACTCCCAACACTGCCCATTACTGTCTGAGAGAGCAGGTCACAGTCAGTGTTAGGCTGAGTTCAGAATACACAATGTCAGCCCAGTTATGGTCTGATCTGGCACATGTGGGATGTCGAGTCAGGATTGACGATGTAGGGCCCGACAATTGATTGCTTTATCCCATGCAGTGTATCATAGTCAGTGATGCCGGTAACGCGTTACTTAACGCGTTACTCTAATCTGACCCCTTTTGTCGGTAACGAGTAATCTAACTACTCAGTAATCAGATTAAAGTTACTTATATCCAAGTCACTGTGTGTTACTATTTTTGCCATTTTCCTTAGTAAAAATTTATATTTTTTCTTTCTTCTTGCGTCTCGGGGAATGACAGGAGATACATTGTTTTCTTGACATTACTGTTAAAAATGCACTTACAATAAAGTGAGTATTGACAAAACTGGTTGTCATTTTTATATTGAGGCGGGGGGTTGTCGGCAGCTGCTGAATGTAACTTATAAAGTAACTAGTAATCTAACTTAGTTACTTTTAAAATCAAGTAATCAGTAAAGTAACTAAGTTACTTTTTAAAGGAGTAATCAGTAGTCAATAATCAGATTACTTTTTCAAGGTAACTGTGGCAACACTGATCATAGTAGAAAGACTAGCCTGTTCGTATTTTTTTGCCATTCACATTCAATTACCCAACGTGTTCTGTACATTGACCTATAGGAAATGCTGTTGTCTTCAATGTGCTGTAAACAAAACGCTGATTTCTGCCGAATACTCTTTGCTTTGTCTCCTGTCCCAGGTGCCACCTCTCACCAAGAAAGGCTAAAGTATGGAATATGAATGCAAGAAAATCAGACAAATCACAAAAACGAATAATCGAGAGAGTTAAGCCTGACAAGTAATAAAAACGTGACTTTCTGAAGTCAGCAATCAGATCAAAGTGTTAAATCCATTTAAAATTGATAGATTTATTTGAGGGTTTTTTTTTCTGTCTTTGTAATGAATATATATACATTGGCAGAGACATTTACTACTCTAGTCTGCTGTGTCTGCTTGACACAAATGTGTTGGGGGCACAATGTGTCACATTTACCTCCTGAAAAAATGCCACAAAGGCAGAGAAAGAGTCAACAGTCTTGTTCTATTGGTTATAAGTGCAACCTCTTACATACCTCTAATCAATAACATCTCATGTTACATAACACCCTCACCCCACCCTAACCTCACTGGAGACAGGACATGTGTCAGTCTGCTTCAGGGCGTCTGCATCAGCTGAAGAAGTTCAACTTACCAAAGACAATGACATAGCACTTCTACACAAGGTTGAGTCCATCCTCACCTTTTCCATCAACATCTGGTCTGCTGCTGCCACTGCCAAAGACAAGGTCAGACTGCAGCATATCACACAAGCTTTCTGAGCCTTCAGGACCAAAGCCTCATGCCATAAGGACAGTTTGCTCTCGACTGCAGCCGGCCTCATCAACAAATTGATATTCCTTTTACTGCATATGTGAGCTTTTGCAGATTCCATGATTGACGCTTTACATTCTTGCACAAAACTGTACTGCTGTTTCATTTAATAACATATTATACTTTTTTCATATTATATTATCTTGTAAACTTCAGTTTTCTATTTATGCTATTAGACATGCTGTAATTGCTTGTTATTGTTCTTCTTATTTTTGTACTTACTATGTTCATTATTATTATTGTTATGCCCCAAAATACCAAGGCCAATAAATCATAAGTAAAAACATAGTTGGAAATAAACCTATACTGATTCTGATACTGATATATGCTTTTCATAATGATAAAATTAATATAAACACAAACGGACACAATCACAGGCAGACATATTTTTCTCTTAAATACCCACCTGTACTAACATTTGTAGCCCGGATAAGAGAAAAGGAGTTAAAACACACAATTTAGTTCCTAATGGCTCCACAGGGAAATATTCTTTTCTTTTTAATCAAACTGAAGATATTTTAGTTTAATAACAAAAGGGAAATTGGTTAACATATAAAGGGTAATTTCTTATTTCCTTAAATGTTTATTGTGTGTTTAAAAAGTTATTTTGAGCAATCTTGATGTGTAACCTTAAAGAAAAAACACAGATTGTGCCTTTATTTTGGTTCCTGTTGTTTCATTGGTTGTTCGTTATGTCAGTTATGCTTATGTGTTGTGATTGGCCAGAGTGAGAGGGGAGGGCGGATGTGAAGAGAAGTGCGGAGGTGCGGAGATGATGTGCGGAGAGACAGAGAGGTGAAGGTGGATGGAGTGAGGAAAACTGAGCAAAAAGTGACTTTTTATCCTGAACTGTTGTGTAAAAGCGTGGGGGGATAAAAGTATCCCTACCAGCTAACCTCACAGACAGGATACCCGGTGGCGCACCTGACGGAGAGCTCAGCGAGTTTGTCCACGTGGGAGGCGAGACTCGGCAACGACGCGGAGGACCGGCGAGACGGAGCCGCCATCTTGGTTCTCGGGACTGCGGTGAGCGAGAATCCAGGGACTTGTTGGAGCTCCGGGTAGGACAACTTTTGACTCTTTCTTCATCTGGAAACCTTTAGACTTTAATCCATCACCGAAAGAAAAGGATTTAACGGCCGCACCGTACTGCTACAATCAGGCCTGCACCTTTTGTTATATTGGTGTGTGTGGGGCCCATGATAGTGTGGATAAGTGGTTTGTGATTTGCTAACTTTGAGAAGGAGGTATTTTTGTTTATTTAGGAGAGTTTATTACAGGTTTGATATATTTTTGGTATATTGGTATATTTCTTTTAAAGTGAGAGTGTTCAGATTATTTGTGTTATTGGCAACAAACAATTAGTAAAACGTGGTTCTCTTTCATTTTTAAAACAGTTGTCTGGGGTCATTTATTTAAAACTCAAGTACAATCAAGTTGAAACTTGACTAGTTTTACACTTGATATAGGTAAACCATATAGGTATATACCTGATAAAGAACCCAAAACACCCCATCATTCTCAGCCAAGCTGAGCAAAGGTAACCACTAAGTAGCATAGGGTGCTGGGGTGCTACACACTGGTTAATCTTTTCATTTCATGAATTTAAAATCAACATAATTTAAAAAATGCTTGTTTTCTGTTTATTCCACTTTGGATTCTTTTGTTCGACTGACTGGACCGCCTTATTTGTTTTTCACCCTTGCCTGTCTGGCCACCCAGAAAGTCGATTGCCTTGTCAAATTACAATTGTCCCTTATTTAACTGTGTTAGTATTGCCAGTCTCAGGCCTAGGGGAACCTGGGCTATAGCAAGACCTGTTTGTAGAAACAAAGAGGCAGAAAACCTGAGCTTGTGTTTAGCTCAAATGAAGAATTTTTTCTGCTTACTGGATATTGTTAAGGAAATGACTTCTCAAGGCAAACAGCAAAGTGCTCTTTGTAGCTTCAGGTGAATTAGAGTATCTTCAATTATAGTGATACTGCAATCTCTTTAGAAAGTATGCATAGTAACACAAAGTGAACATAGCTTATGTAAATACATTGAAATAAACAAATACATTGCTCTTCAGTTGCACTTTAATTACACATTGACCAGTTCGATACTTTCATCACCTGGTACAGAACTGATAACATACAAACCTATACTGAGTAACTCTTAAATGACCTTATATTTCTCCTAATCATTTGTCAAACATTCACATATGACTGTATTTACATCTTTTCTAAAGTAAATAACAAACATACACACAGGAAAAAGGGATGAAATAGTGACATTATCATCTTCCGATTTCTTTACAAAACAGATAGATGTTATGCTACCTTACCCATTAGCAACTGGTCCACTAGTCCAGCATGACATTAAACTTTAGCTTGTGTTCAGCTCAGTTCAACTCTAGATTTATTCTGACATGCTTTTGCATTTTGTGTTGTGTTTCAAGTTTAAACACATTTAACTTGCCAATAAGCCATATATACATTTTTAATTCTTTGCATCTTATGCATATGTATGTCTGGTATACACCATTTTTAAAAACCCTTTACATTAGTGAACACCTCTTTAAATAAATAAATAAGATAAGATAAGATCTGTAGTTCATATAGCAAGAGTATTCCAGGGAGTTCAGTGTGGTAGTAATGAAATGTATCTATCTGAGCAGGGCAGAGAGATGAGAAAAGGCACTGCTGTCACTGCTGCTGAAGAGCAACCTGCTGCTGGCACAACAGGTGCTCTTTCATGCAGTAATGTTAGCACTGATGGTGATGATGGCTGCACATCTTCTGCTCATCGTGATGTCGGTGGTAACAAAACGCACTTATACACTTGAAATATGACACATTCCTTTCTAAGAAGACACAGCCAGAAATGAATTTTAGAGCAGAGACTGTCTTTATTGCTGAGTCACTTTTACTACATTTCTCTTCTTTAGCATAAAACACAAGATAGATTACAGAAACATTTGCAGTGGATCTATCAGCCATGCATGAGATGTGATACAAGAGGAAGAGAAAAGGGTTAGAGGAGCAGGTAAGGAAGGCCCTGTACCTGTGTTTACCTTCGGCCTCAGACCACTGAGTTCGCCCCTTCTTGGTAAATCATTCATCAGTGAAGAAACACACTGAGACCTCCCAGACTGCTCGGAGAGTGTGTTAAGACAGGCCTTCCTTTGGTCTCCAGAGACCCTCTATCTTTGTTGGACTGATTCGACAACTAATCTGAGGACGCTAGTTCCTCTTCTGTCCTCTGTTCTGGGCAACAGCCTCAGAATAATAAGAGATGCGTAAAGACAGGGATGTTGGGGAGATGAAGCAAGATCTGCTGCAGAGCTTCCCCTGCTTTAACAGTCTCTAATCACTCCTGGGACTGTCTTTCAGCTCTGCAGGGAAGCTGAACAAGACAGGTGAGGGATATTAAAGAATAATATATGGAGAGACTGTTGAGAATGTGTGAATTTAAGCTGGAAAGCTTCAGCCTCCTGTGATCTCTTTGTCTCTGAAAACAAACATACAGGAGGGGAAAAAAGATAAGTCACAAATATTGATTTCTTGCATCATGTAATTAATTCATATGAAGATAAATATTTCCTATTGACGCATGTTAAACAGTTTTAAATTGCCTCGAAGGTTGAGCCAAAGTTAACTGTCAGGATCGGTTTCTGAAATTGCCTTTTCGGCCAAACCACTTTATGGAATCGATGGCCTGATTAAGAAGCAATTAATTGACCTTGCAGTTCGCTGTGAAGCTGCAGTATCACTTCTCCACGTGCACAGCAGGGCTGTTAGAAAAGCATCCTTGGTAATATATATATATATATATATATATACACCAATATCAATACAAGAAGAGCAATATTTTTTTAAGCTTAAATCTCATAATCGTATTTAACAATAATCCATTCACAACAGACTCAAAGTAAACAAAAAATGGACATAATTAAAAATAAAGCCACATAATGTGTGTATTGTGCAATACTACACAAGCACAGCAGCAAGTTGTGAACATCAGAATGAGGAAAAAAAAAAACAACCACAAAAAAACAATTCAAATATTTCAAGTGCTAAAATCCATTAGCTCCGTTCATTCCTTTAAGTTCAGCTTACATCATAAAAAGACGTGTGAATGTGCCTTTGCTTTTCTACTGAGTGACCTTACAGCTAATCAGTGTATGAATAAATGAGTGTGTATATGTGTGTGTTTCACGTGCTTACATGCACACCTGTGTATCTCAGTGTGTGCCAGTGCATACTATGGCTCAGTGGTTGCTCCAGCAGGCGGCATGGCATTGGTTTGATATTCAGCGCCATGCCAACATAATGAGACCTGGGAGGGAGCAGCGGGCCGATGCCGACAGATGGCCACATCCACTGGACGTAAGAGCACTGAAACATTTGGAAAAGGCTGCATACTGACTGCTTTGCATGACCAGCAGCAGTGTTCCTTCAGGAGACTGGGAGCAGTGGGAGGGATCCATTAGACAGTGAGCTGCTGACGTCAATGCCCGGCTATCTGCTGCTCTGAGGGGAGAATGATAGTCTGGATGTTTCTATTATCATTCACATGCAAGACAGAATAAAAAGCAAGTTGTAAGTTGTGAATTGATAGTCAGTTGTACAACACAACATCTCGCAGTTGTATACAGAATACAATCAACTTCAAGGCTGTAGTCACAAATCACAGGGATTTGCAAATATCTGGCTTCCTGGGAATTTTGGTAACCCAACATGAAATTTAGTGTGTATCAACAGTGGTGGTCCAAGCCTTTTTGGAAACTAAAGGAGAATTTGATCACCTATTATGTGTAAATTATTGCAGTGTCTGTAATATAAATCTTAAAGAGTGAAAGTGGCACGACTGGCAACAAGACACTGACATGAAACCAACAACGGTAGCAAGAAATGAACAGCAAGGACCCTGGATGAACTGAATGAACACCAGCAGACAACATTATCTGCCTGTAAACACCAGATCAAAACCAGTCACAGCATCTGCTGGAAAGAGGTCAAAGTTCATTGAGCAGGAGTCTGTAGATGACTGGAGAAAGATCGAGAACATTCACATCTGACATAAAGAGAAATAACATAATTTACTGAACTTACACTAACTAAAAAGAAAAACAAAATTTGCTTTTTTTTTAGCTAAATAAATTCTACAAATTACAGCAATGAAGAAGAAGGAATACATTTTTTTCGGGGGAGTAATGTGTTGAAACTATGTCTTGGAAAACAACAGCTGGAAGCAGTGATGTCCTGGAGTCTAGTTGACACTGTGAGGTTACTAAGCACACACCTGCCCCCTCTTCCCAATTTGTGATTCATGATTTAATCCTTATTGTGGCCAAAGTTACAGCCCATTAAAGTGCCATTAGTAAGCCAACTTCCAGGATAAATGGTATTTTTTCATAGAGGTATGACTTTGTAAAATATCACCCTTTTGAATCTCAAGCATTTTTTCCTAAGAGAGATGACATGTGGGCATTTTATTGTGACAGCTTGATTTTTTTTTTTTTTTACCTTCAGCAGAGAATTTGTTGAGAGAAATGCACTCAGCCAGCCAGTGTTGTGCTGAACACTAATCTGTGTTTGAAATGTGCTGTCTGAAAACCAGTGTTTATCTACATTCACAAAAGGATGTAGGGACACATGCCACAGCAGCACTATCCACCCACACACTAATATATTGTGATTTGAGAACACAAGAATGATCTGAGCCACCGACCTGTTGATCAAAACAAGGTGAGGGTAAAGGCCTCAGTCACATATATAAACGCAATCAATATATCAGGTTTGGTTTAAAGGTGAAAACAGACTAGGGGGCAGATGGAGTTGAACAGATTTATTGTAAGGGACTTCAGATGAGAGGGGATGGCTGGTGATGGCAGAGGGGAGAGAAGGAATGGAGAGTGGCAAGGCGGTATGGCAAGTGGACAAAGCAAGGGAGAGTGGGTTAGCAGGCACAGGAGACAAACAAGCATTAATACAAGTAGCAAGAAAACAGGCAAACTATCACAATGATTCCAAAAGCAACTGAGACTGAGAGTAGCTGCCATGGCGGCAGAAATAACAATCTGGCGATGTGTGGGCGGAAAGCTGGGATTGATAAGATGTGTGCTGATGAGTTGATTGCAGACAGGTGTGTGGGTAGGCGGGATCCAGGCCACACGAGAATGACACACACAAATACAGATAGACAAACTGAGGATGTGGACGACACAGGGGGGACTGGGGAACACAGGAAAACACAAAGGTGCAGCTGCTCCAAAAGCCTTTGGACATGTTCCTCTAGGCTCCAGCAAAGATAAGGATGTTGTCAAGATAGACAAACACAGAGCAGGTGAGGAAGTCCTTCACCAGAACATGAAACATGGCAGGAGTGTTAGTTAACCCAAAAAGAATTCCAAGGTAATCAAAGTGACAAAGGGGTGTGTTGAATGTGGTCTCATCTCTCTCCCAGATTCAAAGCAAGTGGTCGGTGTTGCGGAGATCCAGTTTGGAGAATATGGTGACACCGTGCAGTGGATTGAAAGGCCAACTGATCAGGGAGAGTGGGTATTTGTTTATGACATAGAATTGGTTGGGGTGACGGGTGTTGATGCAAAATGCAAGTCTTGTCTTTCTTGGCCACGAAGAAAAAGCCTGCTGGAGACAAAACAGATTGCAAACAGGAGGACTGGCAAAAACAGCTTCATCTCACCATTCTGCTCGGGACCCATTCAAAGTGGGCAGTGTGCTGAGTATGGAAGCATGGAGAGATGGAATGATGTGTAGCTGAATGGACCTATGATGGTTGATCAGAAAGGACCAGATTCAGGCGTTTTGTGCTGTGGTTAACTCAGCGAGGAGTCTGCTGTCCACAGTGTTGAGGGGAGTAGTGAATGATTCTACCACTATGAATGGAAAGGTCGTCCAACGCAAGGGTGGCATTGAGCCATATTTGGGACTATGGAAGAGGGAAGGAGTGGTTTTGGCTCACCAGGATCCCCAACGTCACTGTCGCAATCCTAAACTCTATTGAAAAGTAGGTGATCAAAAATATTCATCATCTTGGCAACAAGGCCACCATACATACAGCTAACAGATACCAGAGTCTCCCACACAGCTGACACCAAGGCTTTTGTTCAAATACTAATTAGTCTTGAATGAGAAACAAACTGAATTTCCCTAAGTCCCCAGAATAATTTTCAGGGTCTGGTACGTGGGGCTGTCTGGTCAAAGGATGGGGCTGGTGTGAAAGCAGGAGAACTAGGTTGGGCTACAGGTGGAGAAAGGGAGAGGTGTATGGAGATAAGATCTACCTGGTTGCTGATCTGATGCTGTCTGAGAATTTCTTAACAGATTCCATGACATCCCATAGAACTTAGTTTGGTCTCACAAGGCGCTTTGACTGGGTAAGGCTTCGTGGAAATTGTCAGCGTCTGCTGTCCGTTGATGGCCTGATGGTTCTGTCAGGTTTAACTCAAAGGTTGACCCAAGTGCAGAACATAGAGTAGGTGACGGATGAAGATTTACATTTCTATGAAATGGCTAGCAGAGTGTTAAATTACTTAAGCATTTGTGATTGTGTGTTTCCTGTAAAAACAGGCAGCTAGGAGGGAATGCAGATACTGATTGCCGTTTACAGTAGTCAATAGTGCTGAATGTGCGTTATGCCCCCACCACCATGCAGCTAGCGATCCTATTAACTGCCTCTGCCTGTACTGGGAGCTTCCTGTGAGCTGGACCAGGACTGGACACAGCCTTCGAGACCTCCAAGTCCTGCGGAGGCCAGTGTGACAGCAGGGATTTCAGCACTGAGGTAGTTTTCTTTAGAAAACTGAGTCAGCAAATAGCACTGCTAGCTGCAGGGCTAACCAAGCTAATTAGCTAATGGCAGCTACAGTTAGCAGCAGTTAAAGACAGATAGGCAGACAGGCACGGATCAGGAATCACAGGAGAAAAACAACCATTAACACTATCACAGTTATTCCGTAAAAGCAACTAAGCCCGGCTTCACTGTGGCAGAAACAACAATCTAGTGATGAGTGGGAGGAAGCTGGGGTTGGTAAGCTGTGAGCTGATGAGCTGATTGCAGACAGGTGTGCAGGTAGGCGGATTCCAGGCCTCACACACACACACACACACACACAGATAAACGTGGAATAAGTGAGGGACAAAGGAAAACAGAAGAGAGAGACAGAGGTCTGTGACACAATATGAATGCTGAACGTCAGCTAGGCCCAAAAAAGATATGGTGAGCCAGCCGAGGCTGACTGCTGAGCCTCACAGTGTGTGAGGCGGATTAAGAGGCAACACGAACCGCAGAGAAGTTCGAGCTGAGCGTGGTGTATTTGTGTATGTGTGCATATGTGTGTACTGTACATGAGTTTAATTATAATTGCACTTGTGAAAGCCAGTGGGAGGCTGCACATACAGTATAAGCAATCATGTGCATATGTGTTTATCTTATTCACAGCTCTGCATCTCAGATATTAACAGTAAGTAGTTCAGTGACAAGCTTCCGTCTGCAGCACTTAAGTCCTCCTGAATACTTGACCACAGAGGCAGCGTCTCAGAGGAGGATATATTTCTGACGATTAAACAGCCTTTAGTTGGGAAACAGCTTCTGCACACATCAGAATACAGACTAATCCGCAATTGACTTTAGAGACATGTGAGAAGCTCTGTCACTCCAGGCGATTACATCAAGGTTAAAGAACTGCCCCGTGTCTCCTGCTGCAACTCCAAAGCAAATATTTTTGCCGTCTGTCCAGAGGACTGCATTATTTCTCCTCTGTAGTGTGGCTGCTGTGTGGGTTCCCGGCGCCCGCCTGCAGCTACTAAGTCAGCCATCTCTGAAGTGTGAAAACCTGTCTTTGAAAGCGCAGGAATGGAATTTTCTTTGGGGTTTTCCAAAGACTGCCACAGACTACAGGATTATGATTGCTACAGGGTTGTTTTGCTACACTTTGACATAATGAAACAAGCTGAGCAGCTGCAGGCGAGGCAGAACACGACGGCAAAGCCAGCAAACTCTGCACAGGAAAATGGTTTGTATTTTGGGGTAATACTCCTTCACATCTGCCCTAAACTAAATTATATTTCTAAAAATACATCCTTAATATTGGTCTGACAAAAAGAGTACACTATCAGCAGTTGATTCACCTGAGTTACCCATGCTGTATGAAACTCTGGTGTTGCTATACTCAACTATTGGACGAGTTTAGTAGTGCAAGATACAGCAAACTGTGGAAACATATACCAAGTATCTGTGACATCAGTCGGGGTTCATGTTTGAACTGGAATCAAAAACGTCAATACTCTGAACCAGCAGCATCAGCACAACATGCAGTTAGATAGCATTTACTGGTGTGACCACTGTCCATTCCATGAGATTTTTTTTTTTTTGTGTGTGTGAAAATACGGCCAAATTATATTTCAAATAATAAAAATTAATAATAAATGAATTAATATTGAAATAAAGGCAGTTTAACATTTCACACCTGAAACCCTAATGGAAAATAAAAAATAATCCTTAAGAACCTGGATAATCTCTTAGATAGAAATTCCTTGAAGTTCAAGGAAACACACAATAACAGCTTACTATAACGGGCTATAGGTGCAAGGAAATATCAAAAATAGTGATCAGTCAGCTGCTGAAAATGGTAATGTAGAGAAACAAATATTAGTAGTCTGCAAGTAAGGAGCAGTCCAGGTTACACTTAAATGACTATAGTTAAATTGACTTGAAGTGTTGTGTTGCTGCAGTAGCCAAATTCTGCTAAATCATGACACTCTTTTGTGGAAGAGGTTGTTTTTTTTGCATTAATTTGAATGCAAGAAGGAGCTAACAATGGAGGGAAAGAACTTGCGGATCCCAATTATGAACATCTCTTATGAACATTTGCTAATTAAAATGATGGTTTTAAGTGTATCTGTGGTTATGCCGTGCAGATGTTTGCAAACAGCCCTCCACCTTTCCCTCCATCTGAACAATGGAGACGTATTTACCCATTGTCAGCGCACTATGCCTAATGCCTGTGTATGGCTGCTTGCCCATGCCATTAGCTTGTTTAAGGAGCAAAGGGCTGTTTTCTCACAAAGGAAATTAGCAGAATCCTTGGCCCATAATCACCGGAGTCCAATGAAATTAGTCTGAGAGAGAAAATTGATTGTTTGTTGTTTTTCAGCAAAGATGGTTACGTTGTCTGAATGTTTGCCTTCCAGTTCCCCTTCCCATTTACAACAGTCCAGCTCACATTATTACATTACATTTTCTTCTCCTTCTCTGCACAGTAGTCCATTTACTGTAACGTCAGGCCTGTGCTCTTCCTTGTGTTGTGTTTCTACCAGGAGGTACATGGAGGGACAGCTGAACATAAGCATGCACAGTGCTGTTTGCCCTCTCTTCATGCCATCAACCTTCACTGCAGTTTCCTTGGAACAGGACAGACACAGCTTTTAGAAGATTAAGTCCAGTCACAGAGGTGGCACTGTGTGATTTTTGGACCAAAGACAGGCGCTTTTTTTTCAGTAAGTATGAATGAGGATTTCTCAGTAGATATGTTTTAAATAAAATATAGTCATGAGAATGTCATTAGTTTTGCGGATATTTATTCGAGTATTAGAAAAAATTTGACCTGGCAATGGTACTAGATGGAAAGTCAGAGGATCACCAAAGTTAATACAATTTATCCTAGGGGGAGCATGAACGTCTGAGCCAAATATTATGGCAAACCAAGAGCTTTCAAGACATTTCACTAAGAAACTAAAATGTTAACCTCACGGTGCTGCTTAGGTCAGGGTATCACCAAGTCAGTAGGATTCATTCTATGTCTATAGATATTTTCCTGTGAATCCAATTATTGTTGAGATATTTAACATTTTCAAGACGTGAAAATACCATGTAATAATTTGTCTGATATTGTTTTCCCACAAAAAAAGTTAAATGTAGTTGAAATTTCCAAAATTTCTTTCACTCATTGAAAAATCCAGCATCTATGAATGTGTAAATATTTGGACTCAAGACGTCTTCTACTTCACTGTAATGTCCATTCTCCATTTGTGTTCACTGGAGGCTTCATGTTTACCCATCACACCTGTGTAAGATGCATATTAGATCATGATTGAATTTCAAGGTAATAGCGACGTCACAAAATCCTTGTGCAGCACATGCATGTGTGAAACTGAGATATAAGGTGAGCACAGAGAAACTTTCCCCATCAGCAGATGAATGCCAAACCAGACCTCAAGTACAAACCTACGTCATCCTGCGCAGTCAAGGTCAAACACCCAAGAGAAAAAACAATAAGGAAGCAAAAGGCATGTTTGACTGGAGGTGGATTTAAGGCTAAACCAAAGTAGTGGATCCGCAGACAGACATTACCATTCCCAGAGCAACAGCATGAACATGACTAAATTACATGCCGTTTTAAAAGCCAACACACAAATTAAAATCTGTAATTACTAAAAATGCAATTTACAGCAGAGCTTTTTTCAATGTGTGATTCATTTCTTTTAATTTACTCATAGCTGTCGGCAAAATGATCTTACATGAGAGCAGAAATTAAAAAACTGCACTGTCAACACAATTAAAGTGATGATGATATCATCTACATGTATGAAGACATGGTTTTGGCAGACCTTTGAAGATGTCATAATAATAATAAGAAAATAAAATAATAATAAAGGAAAGGTTTTCAGAACATGCACACATCTACAACAATATTTATATGACATCCATCAATTATTTGCTCCTATTTAATCCAAGTGTTAAAAGCACACACACAGAGAGAGAGAGAGAGAGAGAGAGAGAGAGAGAGAGAGAGAGAGAGCCACACATGAAGACTGCAGAACAAGCTGGAGTCAATAGCCTAATACATTGAAAGCCACTGACTTCACTGCTCATGCAGGAAGGGCCGACTTAGGAGAGATTATCTTGGCTTGATAATGACAACAGCATCACACTGAATTCAATGGAGCTGATGATACTACTGCAGCTTAACAAAGTAAATGTATTTTGCACTAACTAAAGCTCTTTTTAAATCAATACACACTCACTCTCTCAGTCTCTCTACCCACTGAGGTTTGGCAACATCTTTCGATTATACAAATTTGAAAAAAAAGAGGAAAAAAAAACAGGATGGAAAAAGAAAACAGGACTCGGAAGATGAGTTCTTTGCTGCTCAATTCAGCCGGTCACGTCGATTAAGATGTGAACTTCTACAATTCCAGCAGTTCACATTCAGCTCCAGGGCCTTATCTGAAATTAAAAAAGTCCCCTTCTCCCCGGCTTTGAAGTTTTTCTAAGCCACTCAAATAGTTCCATTCGCAGAATGTGGAAGCTAAAGGAGGCTTTGATTTTTGGAGTCGGCTTTGCCTGTCACTTTGTGTTACATGCTGGCTGATCTAAAGGCTAAAACGGAGCGACATTGCCATGCTGTCAGCCTTTCCCACCCCTCCGTTTCAGCATCTGATTCACCCATTATTGACTGTTGCACAGCCCAAATGATTGGCAAACGGTGTAAGGCCTGGGTTAAAGAACAATGCTGCAGAGAGAAAAGACACATCATATAGCTTAAATGTTTCATTGTATGAATTTGTGTCTTTTATTTGAATGGACGACCAGTGGTTCTGAATGTTGTTATGTCTTACCACAACTGTAAGTAAGTCAAAGATGGAGAGCTCCACTCTTTGATGGTTTGTCTGTGCTTACACTCTAAAAAGCTGGACTTCAGTATTAGTAGTAGGGATGAGCGAGTACACCACTATCTGTATCTGTATCTGTTTAACCATCTACATTATCGGTATCTGTATCTGTATTCGGAGTGGGCGGTGCCTAAACCGGAAATGGGTGGAGAAATGGGTGGGGCTTAAAACAGTACATTATTTTAAGTCTGAAATTGATCAGAAGTTGCTAATCTACTGTATTCAAAGCCTATATACAGTATATCTCAATAATATTTATATTATTTTCATGAACTGCAGAGAGAAAGTGTCAGATACTGCATGCAGCCACATACAATAAAAATATTAATATAGGCTAATTTGTGTGTTCAGCTATATGTGTGTATGTGTGTAAGTGGTCTGTAAGACTGTTTATTTTTTAATGATCTGTGTGAACTTCATGATTCATGCAAACATCTAGTGATGGCAAACAGGGATATATTGTTCACTGTATTCTTCTCAAGAGCACCATGTTACGTACGAGCAAAGTTTTTCAACTGACTTCATATCACCAGCCAAACTAAGAGCAAGCAGATGGTAAAAAAAAAAAAAAAAAAATCCGACCGGGGCGGAGGCAGTGACCGACGCGACGCGAGCCGTTTTCAGCTCTGCCTTATTAATTGGACCGCGTACATTAGGAGAGATGTGCAGAGACCATACAGTCTATGGCAGAGACGTGTCTGTGTAGGGAGGGGCGGGCACTGTGTGTGACTGGCCAATCACAGAGTGCGAAGACAGTCAGTTACACAATGAGGATTTTCCTTCAGCACGAGCACAGATATTGACGGACTTTACTCGTATCATAATCGTATTCGTCAAAAAAGCTTTATCCGTAACAGATAATCATCTGAAACGAGTATCCGGCTCATCCCTAATTAGTAGTATTAATTGCAGCTACCTGGATGACTTCAGCATTTCTTTATTTTGCTTGATTCTCTTAATCTACAGCTAGTTTAGAACTGTAATCTTTATGTCAGTGGGGAATGGCAACAGAACTGAGCTCAGCAGCCCCCCTGTGAAGACACCCAGGCGGGTACCAAACACTGCTTCAGAGACCAACCAAGACAGTTTGATGACAGGAAATGCAGTAAGGAGGTAGGCGGATGACAAATACACACCAGGTTCAGGTTCTCACCTCCAGAGGTCTGAACTTTGAGGTGGTACGGGACAGAACTGGCTGAGGCAAGCTGGTTCACATGCTAACTTCACAATGCATCAAACCTGGTATTGATTCAGATTCTATTGATATTTTTTTGTTATTTTTTTTGAACATTTTAAAATAAAATTCTCACATATTGAATCTTTAAAGGATATGACTGACATTATTTTCTATTAATTTCTTCTTTCTTATTCACGAGTCTCATGAGAATACCAAAAGCAACACTGAGCTGAAATCTCTTTTGAAAGATTTACATCTTCAGTAAGAACCAGTGGGCTTGGAGCTGAGAGCCACAGAGTGGGAAAACAACAAAATAATTAGGGATGAACACATTATTATAATTATAAAATAACAGCAGCTTTATCCTTTAAACAGTACAATAAGTAGTCTAGCCCATTTAAACCACAGCCACAAGCTACAGATGAACTGAGAGAACATATGTAAAGAACGTTAGTTGTTGAGACAATAAAGTCTTGCTGGGCAAATTTACAGTTTATGTATTTCAAGAGAGAAGATGGACAATGGAATTTTCTGCAGCCAGCATCTAGTGGTTCGTAGTACTGCAACATTGGCTGTGCGTTAAGCTGCTTGTGTTAAATCAATTTTTTATATTCAAGATATTTTTGTTGAAAAGAAAACTCCTTAAGTGTGGTGTCTCAGATAATGACAGGATTGAAAACAGAATCATAACTCCAAGAAAGACAAGTTTACATAAAATTTTATGGTTAGTTAAAACAAAAAAACAAAACTGGTTCAAAACCAGGCAGGCAGGCAAAACAGACAAACTTATCTGGAAAGGAGTCAGGCTTGGAATCAGATGTCTAATGGTCAAGCAGGGGAATCAAGCAGGCAAAGTCAGACAGGCAGAACAAAAGGCTAGAAAGCTGAGGTGTAAGCACACTAGCCAATTTGGCAGGGAAAGCATGGAAATAAGTGACTATTTATGTACACTGCAATGCTGATCAGGGAAATGTGAAACAGGTGAGCAGGTGGTTACTGCAGGGCAGGAGGGAGGGGCTGATCTGAATTGACAGGGGTGTCAGTGTATGGCAAGGAAAACAGTCTACACCTTCATAAATACCTGGAGCTGGTAGGACACAAAGTAAGCTATCAAAAACAGTGTGGTTTTGATATTACTACCAAAACCCAGGCATTGTATTGGCACTACTACTGTTAAGGACAGTAAATTGTTTTGAGTTGTTTGTTTGTTGTTTCTGCTCTTCTAAAGTGATTCCACTGTGAAATAGTGTTATATTTTTGGGATAACTTCACTTTCGGCGCAAACCGGAAGTGGCGGTAGAAAACCGCAAGTAAACAAACGGGCAGCCGGCAGATCGTTTTTTGAGTGTTTTCTACAACTTTCTCCATCATCTTACATGCCTATTAAGATGCATTGTCTGTAAGTATGTGTTCTTGAGATCTATATTGATGCTGAGAATGTATTATTAATTATTATAATTATGTATATACATGTTTATTCTGTAATGCATTGTGTTGCAGTTTCACACCGTGGTTCAGTAAAGGATCCAAAACAAGTCCCGGCTTCAACTGGCTTTACTGAATCCTGTGTTTAACTGACTGGGTAACCGCTGGTGAGACCAGTACAACTAGAGTATTATGATTGGGGTCATAATGCTGGTAAGTGTGCAGCCCAGTCACCATTTGGCAGGTCCATCCATTTTTGGGTCATGCAGTACCAAAAAAATACAGTCCTACAAATGGAGTATGAGAATTTTAAAGAAACATTAGAAATGCATTCGTAACTGAAAAGAGAATAAAGCCAATTAGTGCATTTCATAGTTAATTAAATGTGATGAAAACCAGACAGCAGTGAAAATGAAGGGAAAGCAATAGAAAAAAATAACAACAAACAGTGATAGTAAATGTTAGAATAGTGGGTGTTTGTCAGCACTGTCTTAATCTGCTATCTGAACAACACAAAATATCATTTCATATTAATGAAGAGAAGAATTAAAGAGCATTGGTTTGAGTCTCCACACTTATCTTACCTGTGTGCAGTGAATTTTATACTATTCAATATTCCTGTTTTCTGTGATAGAAAGAAAAAAATCGTAGTAGTTTGATAAGGTAGCACCTGTGCTGAGCAATACGCAAAAAAATGCAAACTATACTTATATATCTTGGCAAAAACAAAAACTGCACCACAGCACAATTTATTAGATAAGCGAGACAGTAGAAGAGGAGAACAATCAGAAGGAGTGTTCATGGTGTAAGGCCAAACAGCACAGGGGGGAGAGGGAAGGTGGGAAAGAAGCAGTGATCGGAGAGGTCAGAGAGGTCAGAGCTGTGCATTTGTCTTGTCCTTGCAGTGGGGCTGACTCACAATCAAAAACAAACAGCCTGAACACAGGGGCTAGGTGTAGATCAGCTCCCAGCAGCCCTTATCACACCACTGCACAGAGAATAACAGCAGCACAGACAATAGAGAGCACACACATATAGGCCTGTATAGAATAGACTCCCAAACACGGACAGCTGCAGGCACGCACAGCAGTTCTGTTTAAACCACTTTCTGGAGTCTACTTGGAGGACATGTTCCACACATGCACAGTATGTATAGTCTGTAGCTTGTACTACAAAGAAATTAGTGCTACGCAGATGTTCACACAGAGAGCATACAAACACACCCTGTAATGATCACACAGACCCTGGTGGGCCGTCGCGCACTTGTGGATGTGGAAGCTACCAGTGGTAGGAGTGGGTGCACTAATGCTGAGTAGCACTCCAGCTGGTGACTGCATTTGTGGACAAATCAAGCGGCAACCTCCGGCGCTGAAAAATGAAGCCAATGCGGAAGTGCAAAAAAGCTGCAGTTCCTCGAATAACCGCTAGAGCAGGCTGCAGAAGGGAGTCAATTACATTTGAGCC
>JBBMOC010000241.1:94491-118535 GCA_037975185.1 Centropyge bicolor | reverse complement strand
AAAATGTTGATTTCACTCTTGTTGCTTGTCAACTTTCAGCAGGGAGACAAGAATTCAAAACGGTGGTGTATCCTTTTGACGCCACACTGTAATTAATTCACAATCACTCGCTATTATACTGTAAATGTTTGAACATGGCGATGTGAGTGAAAGCCTCAGTGTTTCGCTGCAGCGTGGAGGTGGTGTTGTCACAGGGTGTCAGTGGAAGTGAAAAACATTTTTCGAGGTAGTAATCACCGCTGACATCATGTTGACATCCAAAAGTGTGATATTCTTTTAATGATGAACTCAGCTGGGGAGTTTTCACTTTCATCCATAAAGGAGAGGAAGCCATCCAAAAACACAAGGACAGCGGACCCACTAATTAATGTTATCTGCTGTTTTTTGGCTGCGAGGAGAGCCTCCATGGCACTTTGCCACTCCCCGGCAATAGGAGGCGCCACTCTGCCACTGTCTCTCAGACATGACTGACAGGGAATTGGCTGGCTGAGATGTGGAGTTCTGCCTCTATTCTGCG
Source organism: Centropyge bicolor (assembly GCA_037975185.1). Classification (NCBI taxonomy): domain Eukaryota; kingdom Metazoa; phylum Chordata; class Actinopteri; family Pomacanthidae; genus Centropyge; species Centropyge bicolor. The sequence goes on along the minus strand of JBBMOC010000241.1, from coordinate 118,018 downwards.
TTTAGCATCGGGAATGTCTCTTTAGGTTTCGAGGGAAACGTTTCTGGCAGTGCTCTTTCCTTCCAACACACAGTCTGGTCAGACACAGTCATGGACAGTCGGCCTAAATCCAGACACCCGGAGTAAACAGCGTTTGTAATGGGATATTAGCCTGAGCTGTTCCCTCATTTGGAGTGTCTGTCTCATTTCATGGCTGACATCTGAGAGCTGCAGAGGTGTATTTCAGGCAGCAAGCCTCCACCTTAATCTGCTGGATCTAATTACCCCTGGCATCTGTCAGTCACACTCTGATGGTCTCAGCCAAATGTAACAGCATCTGGAGAGAGCGCATGTGAATATGCAGGTAACGGCCGCGGTAAATGAATGCGATACTGTATAACCTTTACCCCGCTTGAGAGCCACAAAAACGCACACCGAGCTGGCAGAGAGGACTCTGTAATGTTATTCACAGCTACTCAGACAGACACAGTAATGGGCTCTTTATATTCTCTGACAACAACTGGCACAGAACGTGGATAAGCCCTTTGTTGTCACCTGTGACAGTTAAAGTCAGAGTTTGGAATTTGTTTATGAATATTTATGAACAAACAGGCAGACAATAAAGAATGAGTGATGGAACAAGTTTGTAGAGAATTTCCAATTTTGTTGTTTACACCTAAGCTCAAAGCGGGTAAAGAAGGTAAAGAGTGAGAGACATCCCAATCTAAAATAGAATTCACATGTGTGTTTGAATAGTTCATACTCGGGCCTGCAGAGTTTATGTTTTTGACTTGCTAATTCTAATATTTACTGGAATCTAATTAATTGGTAATTCTGGTTCATTATTATTTGGCTCCTATTTTAATATTTATGGCCAATATTTCTATGAGTAAGAACATTATACTCACCATGCTAATTGCTGGGATCTGGTAACATTGCTGCAAGCCACCCTTATTTTTAGCATGAGCCTTTAGCCTCACCTTGATAAAATAAGACAGTCAAACCATTTTTATTTTTTATATATCTTTATTATTTGTTGCTGTATTACTGGAAAAATAATGCTGAAAAATAAAGAGAAAGAGAAAATAAAGCCAGAGAACAAATCATAAATATTATGTTTAGATGTGGCTCGCAGACATGATTTTGAGAAATACCTTACTGGTTGAAAGAATCAAAAACAGAAAGATGGGATTATGAAATGTGGCTCTGGCAGCCTTTTATAAAATCCTCACAAAATATACAACAAAATACAAAAATGAAATCATCCAAACATTTTCTGATCTGCCAAGGTGGTGCTTAAAGTTTGGAAGATTCTGCCACAAAAACAAATTGCTTGCTTTCAGGGCAGACAAACACCTTATTTGCTCTCTTATTTGCTCCTGATGGACAAAAGTCATAATTCACACAGCTGCTAAAGGTCTCTGTCAAATGCAGGTAAACATTGTCGTTGTTGGGAATCGGCTGGAACGACTAATGTTCTTGTTTTTCGCCAGTCAACTGGGGCAATGAACATGAGCAGGCAGGCTGTAAAGAGACCTCCTCAGGTTAGACAAACTGATTTAAAAGAGAAAATAAAGGTGAACTGTGAAAGCAAAAAAATGTCCTCTTTATGTATCTTGACCTGTCAGAAGTAGTTTTAGTGATGTCAACAATTGTTTTGTTGAGCGCAATGTTATAATCCAAACTATCAAAATGATTTTTAATGAAACAGAATTATTCTGTTATCAACAAATCAATGAAATCAATGTAGAATAGTTATTCTTTTGGAATAAAGCAAATCATCAATGAGTGAGTCAAACTGTTTCTCCTCTCTGTCTTTCTGCTCTCTTTTTCCTCTATTCTCCATCCTTGTCTCTTGAATTTCACAACTGCTCCTGCTGGGACAATCAATCCTTAATCACCCCTCCCCGCCGCAGCCAGTGAGACAACTCAATTGGCGCTAAGATATGCTAATCTTATTCCTCAGATGATTACGCCATGGAGTCAACATTGATCTTCCATGACCTCCAAAAAACACAGACCCTCCAGTCAGAAAGACTGATGGTGATGTGTGTGTGTGTGTGTGTGTGTGTGTGTGTGTGTGTGTGTGTGTGTGTGTGTGTGTGTTGGGGGTAATGCCTCTGCCATGGATCAGTGTGTGGCTGAACTGCTGTGATCTATTTCAGAGCAATGAGCCTGGACAGCCACGAAGGCATGATAAAGGCTATGCGCTGTATACCAGTGTGGAATTTGCTGAAGATGCTGATATATTACAGCAATATACAAAATGATGAAATTCTAGCATTTTCATGGCAAAAAGATGCAGCACTCAGATCATCACGCGGTATTAAAACACTCCAGAGAAAATGAAAGTTGACTCCGGTTAGCAGGGTTTGAGCATGAGAAATGGCCGAACATTTTGTTAGAGCAAAGTGGTGACTGTGTTAAGGAAGCAAAGCAGAAGTTTACACAAAACTAGATATTACAGTAACGTTACCAGGCAGCTATAGGACATACTCTGATACTGATAACAGAGTGTTTGTGCTGACAGTGCAGAGCGGATGTGGGAACTTTCTGACAATGTACACAGGAGTGTTCCTTGATTGGTTCATTCCTGGTCAAGGTCTGGGGATTTCTGGGTGAGCAGTTTGCCTCAGTAATCCCTCTGACTCCTGCTTATGTTTGCTCTACTACATTTATCACAATGTGCCTTTCCATTTACTACAGCCTCCAGTAGAACTTTAATGTATTAGAGTGGGGCTAAAGCTAAAACATTCAAAAGACATTGCAGTGGTAGAAGGTAGTTTCTGAAGAGTCAAAGCTCAGGTGATTCACAGGTTGTTTGAAGATGGCTTCTGTTAGAGGTGGGCAGATCGATCCAAATATCGATACTATCGATACCAAGTTGGTATCGCTATCGGATCGATACTAGCGTGATGAGATCGATACTGTCAGTTTTGCTCTTGTATGTGCTTGTGCGGATTTTAATTTACTCTCATATAATAATTTTTTTCATTTTGTTTTTTTAAAGAAAAAAATCCACACATGACAATGTTTGGGGGACATTTTTTTTTACTTACTGCTCTATTGCTTCTGTTTTTGATAATAAAGTATTTTGCAGTCGCCTATAAACTTTGCCCAAATTCTGTCCTGGGTTTTAATAAAATAATCCCAAGGAAAAATCACAAAAACACCTAAGGATCAGCAGTGTGATGGTACATCAACCTAAAATATTAAAAGTATCGGTATTGATATCGGTATCGGCGATACTGGCCCTGTATTTACTTGGTATCGGATCAATACCAAATCTTGCAGTATCGCACACCTCTAGTTTCTGTACCTGCAAGCTCTAAGTTGGATAGCTTTCATTTTATAGTTGACTTAGGCTTATTTATTTTATTAGAATTTCTTATTTTAATGTTTGAATGTACTTTCAACACTACTTTTTTTTTTTTTAGCAAACCTTTTCTGTGACATCAATTTCTGAAATGGAAAGATTCCCTGAGGAATTTTCAGAGCAAAGCTGCCTTTTACACTGTGACACTATTGGGATAATTAGTAACAAAAGGCAAGGATAATTTTTTTCATTTCAACATTATCGAGAACATGAACTGGACATCTCTTATTTCTGATATGCAATTGAAAGATATTACTATATGTATTAGAAATACTTGGCCAAATGTTCACACACATTGCCTTGTGCCTTTTGTGTGTGAACTCCACACCAAGACAGACTCCTTTGTATGTTGGTTTTGACATGACCAGTTCTTCTTTTCCTGTCGCTCAGAAATCTGCTCAACCCAAACGATATATCTAGAAAAATAATTTAATTATTTTACTGTCTTGTCCTGTGTTTCATGTTGTCTTGTGATTTCCTGTCTTATTGTGAAAACTAACTTCCCCTCTCGTTTCAGGTTGCTTGCCCTTCCTTTTGTGTTTCCCGCCGTTGTGATTGTCGGCCCCGCCCTGATTGTTTCCACCTGATCCCCTTCCTTGTGTATTTAAGTCTGTGTCTCCCCTTGTCTTGTGCCAGATTGTCTTGTCTCGTCATGAGTAAGTCTCTCCAGCCATTTCCCATGTCACGTCTCGATCTTGTCATTGTTAAGTTTTCATTTGATACTTTGTCTTGCCTTTTTTTTTGCCAATTTGTTCCTTCCTGAGTGATTTTGAGTTTTTGCATTTTTTCACGTTTTGACTCTTTTTGTTTCCTCGTTGTGAGTGACTTTAAGTTGATACTTTTAATAAACGCTCTTATTTTGAAGAAGCCCCTCTCTGAGTCTTGCATTTGGGTTCAGTGTATTCTCCAGTCTTGTCACCGATAATGTATTGGGTCTACTAGTGTATTATGTACCTATCCTGGCCCAATGTACATATCTTACATATCTATATGACACATTGTCAAGATAGGGCCATGGATGACAGCTTTGTGTTGTTGAACACTGTTTTCTTAATTTGTTGGTTAATTCAATATTTTGTCGTCTCATCAGTGAAATTATTGGACATTCCCATTGAAGGTGTTTTCAACGTGCCAGCGTTGCCAGAGGAGAGGGAAATGCACATGACTTCCCACACCACACCAACATGCAATCACTGGGCATCAGACTTTCAGCTACTGGTGGAAAAAAAAACTGGAGACTTTTCTAAATCTTCTGTTCTGTGCTTCATAGAAACATGACTCCATGGATCGATAATGCACTGCAGATGGCAGCTCTTCCAACTGTTCAGAGTGGATTGAGACACAGAACTTTCAGGCAAAACGAAAGGTGGAGCTATCGATTTTTACACTAACAGTGGTTGGTGTAATGATGTGACAGTGATCCTACAGCAGTGGAATCTTTTTTTATTAACTGTAAACCCTTCGACTCAGCCCCATGAGTTTGTGCTCTTTATCCTGTATGATGCAGGACAATGTAAAAGAGGCACAAAACTGGACTCTAGTTTTCTGTCATCTGCAGCTTTAACAAAGGTAATCTCAGTTTGTTCATGGCCTGAGCAGAGGGGAGAATGTTTTGGATCACTGTTACTCTAAAATCAAAAGTACCTATGATGCTGTCCTCTGCACTGCACTGGGACACTGGACTCCTGCATACAGGCAGAAATAAAGTTCTAAAGCTAAGGAGGAGCTGTGTGTGTTCTTGGACTGCACTGACTGGGATTTTTTTCAGGTCTTCAACCATAGACTGTATAAAATATGGACGTAGTGTCTGTGACGTCACCCATAGGTTTCTGAAGAGCAAAAATGAAGCAAATCGTAGTGCGTAGCCATCTTGGTAGCCTACCTCCGGTTACTCCAAATATGGACAAAGAGGTGGAGCGAGGGCGGAGCTGAGGCGGGTCCTATGGGTCGGCTGAATGAATGATCGTTGCTAGCCGGCTAACCCCACGACGATCTCTTTCCCAAACTCAGTGACTAGAATTAGCCAGGGTGACGCCCTTTAGACCGTCAGTGGCTAGTTGTCAATCAAAGTGGCGCCACTTAGATTGACAGCTATGAATTGTGCATAATGATGTATGCTGTATATTTTAAACGAAGGCCTTATAAAAAAATTCGCCCCCCCCAGAGTTGTCATGGAGTAGAAAAACAGCTTATGAGACTAGAGCCATGTTTTGAACCAGGCTGTAAATATGTTTTTTTCTGTCGTAAAATCGGACATTTTAACATGGGGCTCAAATGTAATTGACTCCCTTCTGCGGCCTGCTCTTGCGGTTATTGGAGGAACTGCAGCTTTTTTGCACTTCCGCATTGGCTTCATTTTTCAGCGCCGGAGGTTGCCGCTTGTCTTCGACCAACAATCTGGATGAGTACACAGAAGCTGTGACATCATACATCAGCTTCTGTGAGGACTGCTATGTAGTATCACGCACCAGGGTGAGTTATTACAATGACAAACCCTGGTTCACAGCCAAACTCAGACAGCTAAGGATGCAAACCAAAGACGTTCTCAGGAGCTGGGACAGACTTCCTGTCTGATAGGAGGCAGCTGGGGAAACATGTCTCTGACCATCAGCATCCATTCTCCTCAAGGCTGCACCCCTCCCCCCTCCTCTTTCCTCCCTTTATACTGACAGCTGCATCTTCAGTCATCAGTCCATCAAGCTCCTGAAGTTCGCAGATGACACAACCCTCATTGGACTCATCTCTGGTGGGAATTTCAGGAAGAAACCCAACCCCCATTTCATTAGAAAAAAATTTTTTTTTCATACTTTTATGGTGAATTTTTGTTTCTAGATGTATTTTTTCTTACTATGTTAATTGGTCTGCACCACAATACTAAAGCAAATTCCTTGTATGTGGAAAAAATACCAGCAATAAATATGATTTTGATTCTTTTCATTGCTTTGTGCCTTAGAGCTTCATTGCTTCACACACACACACAGTGTAGTTTATTGTGACTCAGTCCCACATACACTGCTCTGCTGCCCCAAATGCTCACTAGAGCACAAATCTGTCACTGAAAACAGCTCCCCAGAAATGCACTGTTTCCCCCTGTATGAGTAACATTTGCTAAAAACTACAGTGGCCAGCTGTTTTAGAGCCTCAAAAATGTAACCGATAAGCAACCTAGATTTACATTTTCAATAGGAACCAATTGACTTGGGGCCAACTTTGAGCCACAGACAGGGCAGTGAAGTCAGGAGGTACTGACAGACAAACACATTCTTTATTCATGTCTTTTCATGGAATTTGTTACCAGTAATGAAAATACAGTACGATATTGCTGCCCTTATCCATCAATCTAGATAGTCTTACTAGCATCAGAACACTTGTGTTTCTTCACTGAAACCAAATGAGTCAGACTCATGAGCTTTTTTCACAGCATGCATTTAATGAAGGATTCCATGCAGAAGATAAGATAAGATAAGATAAGATAAGATAATTCTTTATTGATCCCCCATAGGGGAAATTCGGGTGTTGCAGCAGCACAAGCATACAATCAGGTAGAAGTATAAAGTATACAAAATAAAAAACTATAAGAAACTATATAAAAAAAGTACAAGTGGAACCTAAAGTGGCTTACTGAAGATAAAGTGACAACACAAGATCAGAATGTTACTAGTTTGTAAATGAAAATGTCTCATCACTTCTACTCAATGTTAGTTTTACTCCAAATTTTCCCCCTGGTCATGTTTAAAAACTGGATTTTACGAAGGCTCATTTGTAATGTTGACATCCGCGGCCTGAAGGTGGTACTAAACAAATGCTCAGGGAGAGTCCAACATGGGCAGAGTTCATCCTCATCCAAATTCCTTAAAGGAAGTTTTTGGTCTGATGTTGTTTCAGGAAATGTATTTGGGTTATATACATTGATTGATGATGTTACTTATCCCCTGGGTAACATGAATATCCAGAGAATATTTCACTGATATACCTTGTAATGAGGCAATGTGTCCTGAGCATGTTTAAGAAAAAAAGGTTGCTCAGTAATATTTAGTAATAGTTACCTGGAGGATTGTTGGCCTGAAGCCACACCAACCAATGTCTGGCCTCACCTTTAGCAGAGCAAAAACAGAATGACTTAAATTAATAAATAAAAGAAAGAAAACACATGTCATATCAGATTTTCCAGCCTGTGGTCAGGGAGGTGGACGGCACTGACTGGCTCATCCAATATTTACTGAAATGACTTTATCAATACATCAGCCCAACTGCACTCTGTGTTTTCTCAGTGTCTCTGTCCACATGAATATATTATTTTGTGTATTTTTTTTTCCAGTGTATGCCCCATTTAGTTTCTCTCTTTTATATTACCAAACAGTAAACCACAGTGCATATACAACAATAAACACCATTTCATCCCAGTAGTATCCCCTACATGACATGACCTACTTTAACTCACCACAAGTCTTCACCACAGGCAACAGATGCAAACATTTCTCTCTATGAACTGCACTGCACATAGCCCTTGGCCTCCTGTGAGCTCATATATTGCTTTAGCAGTTAAATTGAACTAGGGATGAATTAGTTCTATTAGGCTTACCCTGCAGGGGCTGAGCTGTCTGTACGAGGGCGGCTGGTATTCCTTGTGCACATGGGAGAGGCTGTGAACTAGCCTTGAATCCTGCAATTAGACTCGTCCAATGTGTTTTGCTCAAATCTGGACGGCTTGGCCTTTAGCTGCACAGCAGTGGTCTCTGTGCTGTGGCTGCTCAAGCTGCATCCTACCTTGAATGTATAAAGAATATAATGGCTGCCCCCGAAGGATTAATAATCAGATCTATTTTTGTGTCTGTGGTCGGCACCATGGACAGCGCCTGTTGATGTCTGAACTGACACTAGATGGCAGTATGACTCAATTCAACTCTTCATCTCCACCATTCCTCCTCCTCCTCCTCCTCCTCCCCCTTCCTCGGCTCCTCTTGCAGCCCAGCCCAGTTCTCCTCCGCGTGGAAGCTGCAACCAGCCTCTTTTAATGGAATGTCAAGAAAAGGCAGCATTGTGCCTGCCTGTTTGAAATACAGAGAGAGTTTAAACAATCCGCTTCCCCTGCTCAAAAAGCTGCTGCGTTCCTGCAATTCAGAGGGTGTTCTCAGTTCACTCTCAGCTACTCCCATAAACTCCCTGTAGTTGCTGTTCAGTGCTGCAACATTGTTTCACCCCTCACTAAAGGCATGATAAGCAGGTTATTCCCTGGGGAAAAAAATGTTAGAATTAAAGTAGATGCATTTGGTGCCTGGTGTTAGAGTGTTAAGTGATAATGCACATAAAATGTATTCTTGCTCACATACAATTTCTGTGTGCCCAGAAAATAGATCTCGGTGTCACTTGCTATTTCTCCTCTCGTCCATCACATTCCATCACGGTGCCCTTGCCTCAGAGGACACTGATTTTGGTGTGATTGAGTATGACCTAATGTAATAGCACTGTCATTGGAGCGAGATATGCACATGTGCTGTTATGTGACAAGTATAAGAAAACAATTAGGTTGCTATGTGGTTGTGTGTGCAGGGTACAGGACACACAGTATTACTATCAGCTATTCTGTTTGTATTTCTGTTTATCCAGTGGGATCTGAAAGGGTTTGATACTATGATGCCTGTGATTGCTTCATTAGAGAATAAAATCCTTTGCTGGAAATGAAAATATAGAAATTACCAGTATGTATCTGTATTTTATAGGTGGTATAGGACTGATATTGTTTTACTGTTTATCAGGGCCTAGTAGCTCAGGTTAACGACTGTCAGAGCAGAGAGCGGTTAGAAACATCGAGGATGAATAAATGTCTATATTTTTTTATTTGAACATTGAATCTTAACTTTATATTACCTTTACGCCATTCTATATGTATTCACCATGGCTGCATATTTTCACCATGGTTTTAGACTCATTGTCCTGCACTGATATATAAAAATCTCTCCTGTCCTATAGAAGTTAAATTTATTTATTAGTAACTTGCATCAACAAATATGGTTAGACAAAACCATAATGCTGGATGTGATTTTGTATATATATTTTTTAATTTACATTAGAAAACATTTTCAATGAACATGTCTCCATGCACACATGTTCATTAAAAACATAACTGCACATCTGTCAGCATACTTGATTTGTTTCCCAGCAATATATTAACCATAAAAACAAACAATCATGCTGTAGTTAAGCACTCACACTCATTAGTTTTTTGGTTGGACAAAACAAGACATTTGAGGACATGGACTTCAGTTTTAGGACGGGATGGCCTTTTTTTTTTTTTTTTTTCTGACATTACAGACCAAGCAGTCTACCTAGACAATAATATTGCCAGTATTAAGAATCACAAAAGAGAATAATGGACCAAAACTAAAATTACATCTACACAGCACTGGTAAATGTAGACACTTTCCCGAGCTGAGACGACTAGTATCAGCCAATTTATCCATGAAAGCTTGTAATCATTAATGTTTCACGGTTAAAAAAAATGTACAAGTGAACTTTTCATAATGTTTTCAAATAAACAAGCTCTTTTATTATTTTTTTTAAAGATGTCAACCTGATGAAACAATGCACACATCAACCACATTTTCCTCCTCAAGCCCTCAGAGATCTACCTTTGTCACCATCTCCTGTGCTGCCTTGGGCACATGGAGCACAGGAGATAGTTTCAGCTGCTGACACTGTCACTGTGACAAGTCCGGGTGGGAGTAATGCTAAGTCTTGGGCTTCCTGCTGGATCGATGCTGGGCTTTGTGTCTCCCCGGTGGTGCTGAGTTTCCTGTGTGCTGGACTGCAGGTCTATTGTCTCCTTAACTGCCTGCACTCTGCTAAGGGTTAATGGAACAAGCTCTGCTGGAGAGCAGCGCTGGTTGTATACTTGACCTCTCTCTATACTACAAGTCTGTGGCTGCTGGGAGGCGTTATTGGAATCTATTAACTGTATATACTCTGTACATCATTGTGAAAAGGCTGTACAATGAGAGTTCCACCACGAGACATTGATGTTTGAAATGTGCAGTTTGGGTTGTATGCTGCGTCCAATAAGAATAGATGGGAAAAGAGCATGGTGCTGTATCTCAGGTCTGCAGCTTGGGTTCATTTATATATTTAATTCTTATTTAATCTTAGTAACATTTTTCAAAATTTTTCAACGTCATGTGGCCATATGTAAAGTGTGCGGAAATTACCAAAAATAGTCACCTGCCAGATGAAGGGTTAAGTTGGAGCACTAGCCATTTTCATTGTTAATTGTTGACTGTTAACATGAGTGGATTTGCTGACATGGCTTGGATTTGTATTTATCACTAGCTGCTATCTTTGTGAAGTTTTGGAGCCAGGCACCAGCCACCGTGGCTGTGACAGGACAAGAGACCTGTCAATCAAGAAAACACAACCAAAAACACACCTCTTTTAATATTGCATCTTCTTTAAGATACACTATAAACTATAAACACAACAAAATGAAAAAGTAGCTACGGACTGAACAGCCAACAGACTCACTAAAAAAAAGGTGAGAGGAGCTGCAGATTCAGGTTCTCTGTGGATTTTCTGTAGGTTAATCACTATGAGCAACACCTTTCACATTGTCACAATATTTTCACATTGTCAAATATATTGATTACAGCTTCCTTAAGTTAATCTTTAATGGGACAATGATGAACAAAGACAGACAGCTTGAAAAAGTCCACATTAAGAGCATTGTTAAAACTGTATCAAGCCACTGTGTTTTATGACTTTAACATAGAAAGCCACCTTTACGACGTCACCTCACTTCATTCACATCAGCCTCGAGCAAATAAACCACATAAAGATGCTCAGCTCATAAGTCTTTGGGTCTATAAGTGGCAGTGTTTCTTTACAATCTACTGTTCTTCTGGTGTGGACTTAAAAGTGCAAATTTATGTTTATGATTTTAAAGACTTAGCCCAGAGCCACACAGCAAATACTACTTTGTTAATGAGTGTTGATTTCTCAGTGACATTTCATTAGATGTTCAGGAACGTTGATTCTATCCTCATCGAGCTAATGGCTTTGGGGTATATGTAAGAGTTAAATTACTTTTCTGGTGTACACACTGACAGATGTGCATGTAAACCTTTTATATTTATATTTATTTAGTATTTTATCCCTACAGGGGGCACATCTTGTTAAAAAAAAGAAGTCTAAATCAGCTGAAACTTGTGGTGGAAGAAATAGATCCTTCACTTAAAGCAGCTACAAGGAACTTTAATTTTCTGCTGATTTGAGCCCCTGTGGACAAATTAATCCTAAAGATCTTGATGAGACTAGCATGTGCATTTGCTTTGAAGGTGAATTAAAGAAAGACACAACTTTTTTTAATAGCTTTTTTTCTAAACACAGCTGTTTGCAGGATGTATAGCAATGAAGTAATGTAACGTAATGTAACATCTATCTGTGGCTATGAAAGATGAATAATGAGACGAAGGCGAAACAATTTAAACTTTCTAAACTTGTTTAAGTACAGTTCATACACAGAGGTAACATGTAAACTTACAAGTAAAAGATTTGGGTGCTTGGTCACGGTAATCAAAATAATCTAAACTTATCACCATTCCACATATTACACATCTGTCTGGAGGTGAGAGGGTCAATTCAGGATCGTCATTATTGTTTATTGTGTCCATTTTTTTCTTTTTCTCTTTGCTGATTCTGAGCCCCAGTGACCACAAAATATACCATCAAAAAATAAAACTCACTGAATAAAAATCCCCTCCCCCTCCTTTTAACTGGCTAATGTGCAACAATGTAAACATAGGCTCTTCCAGTCTGCATCCCATAAATAATTTCATGTGAGTTTGCATTGCACCTTGTGAGAGGCATTAAGAAGAACTATCTAGAAATAAATAATCTTGTTGCTGATTATAGTCAAGTTTACTTATGCAGGTCATATGGATAACCAGTTAAAAACTCCTTGTAGTATGTTTTGTTTTATTATTACTATTATAGTATTTCACATTGTAAACAATCACATCATGTTATAATTGAAATGTGAGGCAGAATAGCGAATAGAGGCCGTTCGAACTGACCAGTCTGATGAGTGTAGAGATGTGTGGGGTTATTTCACAGCAGCTTTCGTGTCATTTGCACTTGATTTAATCACAGTAAACACAGTGGACGGCCGTGCGTAATGGTGCTGTGCTCTGGCACGCAGTTTATCCACATATGTGTCCTGCTGATCTCAGAAGGCTGCGGGGGTTTAAAGTGCAGCTGTGGAAAGCAGCAACAGATTCTACAGAGAAAGCGTAGCATGAATGCATGTGAGCTGCCATGTGTGATTGGGGGAACAAGACATTGTACAACTCAAACAGCACTTGCAAAACAGTTGACAGCATCTCAGATGTGATATTGAAGTTCATTATTTCAGAGTTTGAGTTTGAGTGAACAACTGTTGTCCTGAGGTATCTGTTTATCTTTGGGTTACTTGCTTCACTAAAACTAATACAGTTGATCCTGGATAACCGCGATCATGAAGCTGGTTATTACCTGTCTCTGTCAACACTGAGATTTCCAGCTACTAGTGGAGGCGGGTTGTTAACCATTGCATTACAAGCTATATAATCTGAAGCTGAAATGCAGGGGTGGTGTCATATGTCAACATTTCAGCCCCCAGACTGTTTCTGGTGTGTCATGAACAATGTCTGTGTCAGCAGTATTAGTAGTAAGAGATGAGTAAGATCAGTTTAATAACTATAACTTTTCACTCATGTTAGCATCATTGAATTTGATCAACCTGTAGGGCATCTGGATTCAGGACTAGCCCAAGGCCAATTCCTTCATATGAGAGCCTGGATAGCTCAGTCGGTAGAGCATCAGACTTTTAATCTGAGGGTCCAGGGTTCAAGTCCCTGTTCAGGCAGAAGTGTTTCATTCCCAAGTTTCCTCTCTGAGGGATCAATGAAGAATTGTCTTATCTGGGAAATAAGCTAGGTCATGGAACAACGTTAGCATAGACCTTTTTGACAATATGTTAGAACAATAAAGTGGCCACGCACTTAATTATGAATAACTGAAACCTTCATCATTTTTTGTACCACGCTGCAAACATGTTTATATCTGCTGTAAAGTTGCACATTTTAATAAGAGGGTCAGTGGGGATTGACTCACTTTTGGAACCACCCTCAAGTGGCCATTCAAGGAACTGCAGTTTTTGACACTTCTGCGTTGGCTTCATTTTTCAGTCTCAGAGGTTGTTGCTTGCACTTAACCAAGAAATATTTCCTCACATAGCACCCTGTAGAACAATAATGTGTATGTGGATCCACTGAGGATGATTGCATTGCCAATAAAATTAATTAATTTTAGTTGAAAATGTTGTGTTTGTTGTTGTTGGCTCCATATCCAGTGTGTATGATGTATGATTTTAGCAGTGAAAATGGAACTGATCACAGCTTCTGATGCCAGCAATGTAAGAATAACACGTCAAAAAAAAAGGGGGGAGACTGAAATGACGTTGCCTCTTCTCAGGGAAGAGATGATTTATGTTGTTGAAATAACAACATCATGCTGCTTACGGGCAACACGTTCCTCCGATTCGCCTCGACAATGAGAAACAGCTGTTTATTTTTGCCTGGGAGCAGCTGCCCTTGGTGGAGTGTTTCGTTTTACTATAGCTCCAGGCAGGTGTGTGTCTGTTGTCTGCATGATTTATGTGTCAGATACTGGACTTCACTGGTATCACCACCTGTCACACATATGACACATATGTTGAAACTAATAAGGACATGCGAGAAACATGTCATTAAAGAACATCATTTATCTATATAGGCTATTTATTTGTTCAAAATGAGAACACCTTGACGATAGAAAATAGAAATGAATGAATACATTATTTGCTAAATTACAGTACAGGCTTTAGGATCCAGGATTCAGGAGCAGATAATTAGGCAGAGCTGTGGCTTTCTACTCTTCTGTAAAACATATTTCTGATCCAAGCCATTCACCCAACCCACATGGACCCACTGAGGTTAAAATACCAGTTAGTCAACATCCAACTTTATGACCCTTATGTCCTCCTTCCAACTTGATTTCCCTTAATGTTTCACAGAAGATTTCACCTGTGTGTGTGTGTGCGTGTGTGTATCTTTCTATTCTTTTGTGGACCAACCCTTAGCAAACAATCTTACTTGTGAGGACCTTTTGGCTGGTCCACACAAGGATTATGCCAGGATACTTTGGTTTTAGGGTTAGGGTTACAATTAGATTAGGGTTAGGGTAAAGGTTAGGATTAGGGTAAGGAGCTAGAGAATGTATTATATCAATGGAGTGTCCACACAAGAATAGACAGCCGACTTTGTGTGTCAGCGAGTGTGTGTCTGAGTGTTTCGGGGGACTGACCTTTTCCAGCTATCAACATTATGCCCCTGTTGCTTTTCATCTGTCACTCTCTCTCACAGTCTCTTTATAAACACCTTTGCTAAAAGCATTGAATATTGAGTGGTCAGTGTCCTTGTGCAAATGAAACAAATGAAGCAAGGCGTACGCAGCAAGACTGCCCTGAAGCAGCTCATCTGTCAGCTGACTTTGTGCATTGCCATTACCCACTGGACAGACTATTTGAGCTGTCAAACTCATTTCTTGCTCGTTGCTGCTCGTTGTTGTGCCGACACAGTCACGCCCTTTTCTCCAGCGCCCACCTGTGGACTGGGCACCTTACTTCTTGAGAGATTGAAACGCAGCCTCACATGAAAAAAAAAAACACCAACAAAAAAAGCAAAGCAAACAAAACCTGCACTTATGATATTTTTCCTGAATACAAGTAGCCCTATTCAGTATGTTGTCTGAATAAAACTGTCATGCTGACGAATAAAAAGGAGACTGCAAACAGGTTGATTACTGTCTTCCTGTGATAATTATTGTGTTTTTCCTGTAATTTTAGTCTGCAGAGATCCAGACACCCAATTTTAACTTGAAGCATCTTTGTGTGTGTGTGTGTGTGTGTGTGTGTGTGTGTGTGTGTGAGAGAGAGAGAGTTGTGTTGTAACTGCAGTCAACAAAAACTAATAAATCCCACTAAAAACAACAATGACATAGACATAGAAAATTCTGTCGAGAATTTGTGTGAATGCTGACAACTAAATTAAATTGCACAAAGTTGCTGGAAATGCTAAATGAAGCCTAAAATATTGGACATCTCAGATACATTGTACTGCATTGCAAGTATGAAGTGCAAAGTCTGGTGGCCTGTTTGAAAGTTTGAAAGACATCTGTAGCTGAACATGTGCAGAAGTAGTAGAACTTCAATGTGTGGAGTACGTTTGAAGACATCTGAACAGTCCTCCCATTCATTCTATACTCAAAAATCTTGAATAAAGTTTATTATTTTAAGCCATAAAAAATGAAAAAAAGTTGAATACATATGGAAGAAGAATAAGTAGGATGAGTAGGATGAACTGTGTCTTTTTTTTTTTTTTTTAGCTTTTGCAAAACATGAAACACAGGCAAAATTGTATGAAATGGGTTAAACAGTATTTAGCTGCACTTAGACAGACAGACAGAGTACTTTATTAATACTGCTTACTACTACCTAAATTATCACATGATGAGATGGATTTTGTGTCGCCATCCTGAGCATATTTTAATGGCAGGGTTGTCTTTTAAAAATAAATAAAATGGAAACATTACGACAGTGTTTTAACCAGTTAGGTAGGTTAGGTATTGAGCTACATCACTTCAGCCAAAAACCTTAACTTTCTGCTTAAACATCCATGTTACGACCCCGATGGCAGGTCTAGGGACAAAAGGGAAGCAACACAACTCCAGGATGTAAAGTAAGCAGAAAGCTGTTTATTGGTACAATGAAATAAGTTCAGATAAGGGAAACACAAAGCGAGTGTGAGGCAGCGGATGATAACATAAAATCAACTCAGGCTCAAACAACCCCACACTGCTGGTCACTATAAAGGAAATAAGGAGGCAAATCGAAAGAAAGACGTATTAAACCAAGTCCGAACAAGCGAAGACAAGAAACTAGTAGGCCTACATTAACGAAAGCCCAGCCCTGAGCAGGGAGTCCTCTGGGTTAGTTAAATTAAATGCTGTTCTTATCAATGCCTGTAACAAGCCATTATTTGAAAAGTTAAAGCATTATGAGTGATCTTAAAAGCATCTTTTAGCTTCCGTACATGGCACATTATTAAGCTCACAGTATTAAGAAATGCACAGCTGTTTGTCTTTTGTACTGATAATTCAGTCAGGTTGATGTCAGTCTAAAACTTGGACGTGCTCCAACTGCCAGTCACATAACACTGTATATACAGAAAACAAACAAGGACATTTGCCAATAAAGAATTGTTTAAACTAAACCTAGATGAGTGAGGCTCACAATATTTTGGGTATTTTTCTCCTCATGAGAACAAGCCCAATGGTGTATCACAGCTCACTTTTACTATTTATGTAGTATACATTATTTTTCAGGGGCATTACTGATTCAGTGAAGTCACAATAAAGCTTTATTATTTGTTTGTTTTTTAATTTATACATGTAAACATAAATATATCCAATCACTGCCTAAAGGGGTATATACACATATTAAATTGTAATATATCATATGGGTACATGTATTGATGGGGGTTTTTTTTGTTTTGTTATTGTTTTTTACCAGGTAATAGACCATGCATTGACATATCGTCTGAGAGAGATAGATACAGATCCCCAGCAGTCGCTCATGGGTTTTCATTAATACACTCTAAAATACAAGAGGTCAGATGCTCTTAAAGTTATTGATACATCTTGTGTTTTGGGAATTACCACCTATATATGTGTCTAAGATCACACAAACACATACCTGCACAGAGTGACAGAAGAGTTTACAATAACTCCAGGATTGCCTTAGAAAATGAGGTTGGAAATAATAAGTGAGAATATTGTGCTTCTCTCCTTCAACAACTAATGTCAAATTGCTCTTTAGCAAGGTGCAACTTCTTCAGTGGATCAATACTGTTGTGCTGGTCAGCTTCCAGCGTCAGTTCTACTGTGTATTTGCCTGCTAACTGTTGCTGAAGTCAGAGTTGTTTATGGTGAACTTACCTGGATAATTAAAAGTTAGTACACACACACACACACACACATGCACCACAGTCATATTTCCTTCAGTTTCATGAAACACTGTCTATCCTCCTCCACACATATTTTCTGTAATGTCGTTTCCCATGCACACACTCACAACCACTTAGTTTGCACACAGATTCTGTCTGCCAGCGATCTCTCGGTGCACGGGTTGTTGTGGTGAACAAGCGTATGCGGCTGGTGCTGCTGTGTGTGGGAGAGGCGAGCAAAACGAACATCTGTTATGTTTCTGTATAATCAGCATAGCTGCGTGGGTGGCGGATATGAGAAAACTTTGGAGGAGAACGATACAGGGATTCGATGTGTTCCATCACATCCAGGGCCGTCACTGAGTTTTATGACTGTTATCACACAAATGGGGGTATGTAAGGAGGTGGGACTCACTTTATGAGTGATAAGAGAGTGTGCTGGTTCGCAGAAAAAAAAACAGCGGCTAATGTCGTCCACAGTTTGCTATTGTCATCACAACACCGAGCCTCATATCTAGGACTTTTTCCCAGTTTGATTGGAGAATTTCTCCGGGTTTGCATTGACACATAGTAATGCATGACCTGCCTGGTTTTTCTAGTCTGGAGAAATACAATGGCTCTCTGGAGACAGACAGAGGAGGAAGGGAGAGGAAAAAGACGGAGTGTAAAGTCTGATGAGGATGACCTAAATTAGACTTTGAGTGATGCAAATGTCTGTTTAATATGTATTTGTGTGCTTGTCTGAAGGCATTTGATTATATGTTTGTCTGTGCATGTATGAGTGTGATCTGTGCGAGCGTTCGTGCCGGCATGTGTGTCTGCCAGAGTGTAATGGCGCCAGGCCCTCTAGCTACAGGCTGCAATCCAAATGAGATCTGAGGAACTGTATGTCAAGCCAGCTATTCATCAAACATAACAGCAGTGAAAAGCAAGATTGAATGGTGGAGATAGCATCTTCAATCATCGAATGTAGGAGGCCACTTTGTGGGTTTCATCTCCACAATATATGACATACAGGACTGTCAAGTGAATATGATAATGTGTGAATAGATCTTCTACAGGGGGAGCTGGTGTAATAGTTGCAGCGTAATTGACAGTTCAAAATGACGTCCACAGAGGTGCAGCGGATATTGTCTTTAGTCTTTAGTATCAACAAAATAAGTTTCATATAGTAGAAGCTTCAGAGCAATGCTGCTGATTGAAGCAAGTTCAAACAACTCACATCAAGTCATTTAACTGTCCACCCAAACTGTTTTCAATTATGGTCATGTAAAATGATTTTGCTGGAGCAATTCTGTTTCAGGTGAAATATAATAGCAGCCAGAAACATATATAAAAATACAAATACAGAAAACCAACGACTGAGCTCAATCACAATGTTCACATTCAAAGCCGAAAGTAGTGTAATGGTTATGGAAATGTGGTAAACAATAAGGATCTGAAGTTGATTTTTTCACTGTGCATTGCTGGACATTATTGTTGTGTTATAAAACAAAGACCTTCCTGTGCTTCATTTAGACCAATTATATGAATTTCTATTAACATCCCACTGTAAACAAAGCAGCATTATGCATCCAGATCCACCTGCAGGAGAAGTCCATCAGCGATAGAAGTGACAGCTGAATGTTCAGTTAACACTAGCTTGTTTAAAGACCTGGCATCTGTATGGGGACAATAGGGATCCAGTGTTTGCTAACTTATAGCTATAATCACCAACACTGTGGCCGAGAACCAACTGTGCATTCTCCTCCAAATATGACAATTTTTGCTATACTTGTCAGACAAGAATATTTCAAATAGGAATAACAGAAAATGGTGGCAGTGGCATATAATATTGAGATTATATAGTTGACTTTACAGCCTCTAACAACTGCCATACTGGTGGGCAGAAAACAACTACTCTCAGTTCGGCATCTAGAGAAATACAATAATGTTGACTGCTGAGACTTTCACGAGTCCTATCAAAGAAAATTTCCAGCATGCTGATCGTATGCCAAATTTCAGTACACAATGCAATAAATTACAAGAGTGACATGGTTGGAGAAGGAACTTCAGAGTAGACCTGTGTTTTTGTTTTTTACGATTCTATTATTCGTCCCACAATGGGGAATTTCCACCGACTACCCCTCGTGGGACACCAACTCGGTCATGTCCTCTGACCAGGAATCGAACCTAGGTCACAGTGGTGAGAGCACTGAATCCTAACCACCGGACCACCACCAGGGGGATTGTAAAACAACATTTAAGATAATTTTTATTGATCCCCCATTGGGGAAATTTGGTGTTTGGACAAGGAGGGGGAAATTGTTGGCTACTCCTACTTAAGTTCATGCAAGACAAAAATGTAGACAGTTATGGCTCATGTCACACGCTCCATGTCTTCCGACCCTGCAACATGCTTGACCACTGTTTTTGGATGTGGGATTTGCCATTGTGTGAGTCTCATTAGATAAATAGTACACAGACACAGCTCAATGTCACTGTCGTAGACATATATACGTAGATGCTGCATTGAGAGGGTTGGTCCATCTCATAGACTGTATAAAAAATGGACGTAGTGTCCGTGACGTCACCTATAGGTTTCTGAAGAGCAAAAATGAAGCAAATCGTAGTGCGTAGCCATCTTGGTAGCCTACCTCCGGTTACTCCAAATATGGACAAAGAGGTGGAGCGAGGGCGGAGCTGAGGCGGGTCGAATGAACGCTATTGGCTGAAAAAAGCCGCTGAAAAAAGCTGCTTTATTCGAAATAATCAAACTAGCTACGGCTAACCAGCTAGGTTAAATGCTAAATATCGTTGCTAGCCGGCTAACCCCACGACGATCTCTTTCCCAAACTCAGTGACTAGAATTAGCCAGGGTGATGCCCTTTAGACCGTCAGTGGCTAGTTGTCAATCAAAGTGGCGCCACTTAGATTGACAGCTATGAATTGTGCATAATGATGTATGCTGTATATTTTAAATGAACGCCTTATAAAAAAATTCGCCCCCCCCCAGAGTTGTCATGGAGTAGAAAAACGGCTTATGAGACTAGAGCCATGTTTTGAACCAGGCTGTAAATATGTTTTTTTCTGTCGTAAAATCGGACATTTTAACATGGGGCTCAAATGTAATTGACTCCCTTCTGCAGCCTGCTCTAGCGGTTATTGGAGGAACTGCAGTTTTTTTGCACTTCCGCATTGGCTTCATTTTTCAGCGCCGGAGGTTGCCGCTTGGTCCATCTCTGCGATACGTCAGCGTGTCCGCCATATTGGATGTGGCAGATCTGCCCCGTAAACTAATGCAAGGAAATGGACCGAACGTCATAAAGCGCCTTTCTACAAAATGATTTAAGTTAATACCTTTTATTCACCCATCCACACACACACTAATATATTTGGGAAACAAATACTATTTTTTTTAGAATTTTTGTTTTTAGAATTTTCTGTCTTACATGTGAAAGGTAATCCTGTGAGATCTGGTTTGGACTGAAAACCAGTTGGTACAATTCCACGCAGCACTTGAATGAGGCATCTTCTCCGTTCGCTCTCATAGACGTATAAGTGTCTATGGTTCGCTCTTGCCACATCCAATATGGTGGTGACATGTGATTCAGCGCTCAATGTGGCATCTACGTATGTCTATGATCACTGTTGAATTAGCAGCCACTGGTTGTATTTATGCTTTAGTTTTAAATCCTTCATTGAATGGCCTCAGCACTGCACTGCTGGGAGTTAACCATAACACCTAACACCAAACATTAAATTGAGCTCACTCCAAAGTTGACCAGAGGCTGAATGAGGATACATGCTTTTTAGTCTTGTAAAGCACTGAACAGGGACCAGAACTATAGGCTTCACATACTCATATTTCCCTTATTTTACCTCAGTGTGACAAGTAGTCAGAGGATGGGGACACACATATACACAATCTAATTATCTTTAGTCGTTTACGGACTCCAGTGCATTGCTTCTGTTCCTCAGTATGACACTTGTTGCTACTGGCCCATATCACCATAGGATCTCAGTACAAACCATCTGTATGATATATTAACAAAGAATTTGATCCAAGCAACATTATGCAATTAATGAAATCACCCATTTCAGGGGTAGGAGCCCATTGGATCAGTTCATGTCTATATTTCACTATGCTCTTCTCAGCCCTGATGTATCCCTGCTGGTCTTGTCTGGAAGCTGTTTATATTGTGCACTAGAGTAAATGTAAGGCTTTATTAAAAACACCCTCGCTCAGGAGAGCTGCTGCGTCTGTGATACTGTATTTCATAATAACAACCAGAAGGGTAAAGTCTCTTTAATATTAAAGCTGAGTCACTCTGCTGCTCCCTGCTCCCTCTGCACCAGCCAGAGGTTAATGAGAAGTGTTTTCCCCCAGCCCTACACATTTTCCTATGGATGATACTCTGTGGTCACATTATTGTGTTATTGTTCTGTTCAAGATGCACGACAAGTTCAAGCGGGAGTGTGTTTCTGCACTGTGCTTCCAATAATGTTCAACCTGTCAGTATGTTGTCTTCCTCCTCTGACGATCTGCGGGTGGCACGTCTTCCTTTTCCACTTCAGTCTCTGTGGTTATTCACCTTAATGTTCCTCTTCTTTAATTTTTTTCCAGACAAGCCGGCATCATCAAACATCATCACTTCCTTTGTGCTAGGGATTTTTTTTATTCATGTAGGATACAATACATGCATTTACAGAAGAGAAAGTTTCTCTGGAATGTAACACAAGAAATGTATATTACATATCCACCTGTTATGTTCCCACTGTTGTTCAGAAAATAAAAGGTACATGAAAGGTACATAAAATGTTCCACTGTGTTCCTGGATCTAAATGCAACCTGAGGTAAATGTATTGGGTTTTATTTTGTATTGTGTCTCGAGAGCTGTCCAACCTTCTTGTCAATAAGACCATTAATGGGCAGAAACATTGTGTCCCCTCGACAAGTGTTGGATCTTGTTAGGGTCATCCAGCTCGTTAACCCTCGTTAGGTGCCTGGCTCATTAGGTCTCACTAATGAGCAGCATACAACTGAGGGCACAATTGAACATGTTTGAAATGCTTCTGTCACTCACACGGCAGGTGTACTTTGATTTACATTGTCTTCATACCTGACACAAGTAAAATAACAGTACCTACATTACTGTATATATACGTATAGTCCACATGCAAAAAATAGGATTGTCTTATCCACCATGTCTTAAAGATGAAGTGCCTCAAGTTCTTCTAATGGCCACTAGATACTGGTTTCAGAAAAGTGTGACAAAGTGTTGGACCTCTCTCCATCCTTGCTTGTGAACGACTGAGCCTTTCATACCCAACCATACTATCACCTGTTACCAATGAACCTGTTTACCAACTTTCACTGTCTCTTGTTGCTGCTGTCCCATTAAATATATTACCTTTAATATGTATGTCAAAAAGGATTGGCAAATGATCACATTCTGTTTTATTTATGTTTTACACAGCATCTCAACTCTTTCGGAAGTGGGTTCATACCTATGCATGTAGATTATTCAACTACATTTTTCCACAATATTTTCATTTTCCTTCTAGACTTTTAGAACCACAGACAGAGAAAAATCATAAGGTATTGTGAGGCAGACCTACATGTTGTTGGTTTATGGCTGCATCCAAATCACTGCCTGTCTAGTGTATAGACTATACACTGTATTTACCCGTTATTCCTGTAATTTCATCCAGTTTATAAATGTGACCATGGCATGTTTTTGCTACCAATCCCACAATGCAATGCATCACATTTTGTAGATACCAAAATAGTTGTTGTCTGTCCCTGCAGATGACAGCAATGACAAAAAATCACAATGATTCATAGGACTGCTTATTATATAAGGAGTAGTAATTGAGGGTGTGAGTTCACATACAGATTTGTTGACCATAAGACTATAGTGGCTATTGATAAATCTATCAGCCATAGTGATTGTAACTTCTCAGTTCACTACTACTACTACAGCTCACAACACGGCGACCATAAAATAATTAAATAAATAGTGAAATATATATATATATATATATATATATATATATATATATATATATATATATATATATGTTTTAAATGAAATGAATTTACATTTCAATTATTTAATGA
>JBBMOC010000241.1:38086-89618 GCA_037975185.1 Centropyge bicolor | reverse complement strand
ACCAGGCTGTAAATATGTTTTTTTCTGTCGTAAAATCGGACATTTTAACATGGGGCTCAAATGTAATTGACTCCCTTCTGCAGCCTGCTCTAGCGGTTATTGGAGGAACTGCAGCTTTTTTGCACTTCCACATTGGCTTCATTTTTCAGCGCCGGAGGTTGGCGCTTGCTGCAGACAAAGCAGGTGAGAATATTGCTTCCTATTTTTTTCCTACTTTTTACTTGAATAGTCGTCAACTTAAATCAAACATAACCTTCACTTACCTGGTTCACTGTCAGCCTGTCTGCTCTTCTGTTCTCTCTGTGTGTGTGTGTGTGTGTGTAGGAGCTGAGGCCCGTCCTTGGTCAACACAGAGAGAAGAGAACAGAGAAGCTTGTGACCATAAAGGACAGCAACATGCAATGAAACTCTCAGCACAGGTTTATTTTCTCTTCATTCATTTATTTTCTCTGTTGTGAGACTCGGGATCCACAGCCACAACAAGCTCCTTCTGCATTTTCTTGGTTACCAGGGTGACGAGTCCCGCCCCCTTCTAATATATGATTGGCTCAGAGAGAAACTTCATATGCACTGCACGAACGCAGCTTACCCACCGTTTTCAAATGCACCTCACCTTTTGATGAGTTTACCAATATTTAACATCTTACTGTTTAACCAACAGACAATTAGTTATTTAACCGTTACATCTCATCTGTGACTTTGTCATTCAATAGTCATGATGCATTCTTGGTTTTCGTAGCAGTCTGCATCTACAGGTAGCTGTTCCTTGACTTGATCCCAGAAACGTGTAGAAATGCTGGAATTTAGATTTACATTAGATAGAACTGGACATCTTTAGAAGTTTGCTCCCCTGTTGGTGTTTGCAGGACATTTTACATTTCATGGCAGGAATATGACCTTTGAATTGATGGCACACAAATATGGATCATTAATTTTAATATTAACTTTTTATGAACCGTTCTTTCCAGTGAAAAACAATGCAAAATCTGTATAATCCTGTTTGTGATCGTGACCGTCGGCCTGAAAATTGGCCAACAATCAGCACGGGAACCTTCTGGTGTCAGACTCAACCGAAAAATATTTTTCACATGTGAGTCTGTGTGTGTGCAGCGACCGCGGTAGAGGTGTAATTGTGTGTTTCCAGGCCTGCTGTGCTGAGGTCACCTGTGATTCTCAGGTCTGATTTGACCCACAGAAGCGTGAAGATGGGCCAGTGGGAGCAGCCTGAAAGATTTATGAAGCCCAG
Organism: Centropyge bicolor; assembly: GCA_037975185.1. Classification (NCBI taxonomy): domain Eukaryota; kingdom Metazoa; phylum Chordata; class Actinopteri; family Pomacanthidae; genus Centropyge; species Centropyge bicolor. The sequence continues at coordinate 88,372 of JBBMOC010000241.1, read as the reverse complement.
ACAGAAAGAGTGGGTTTGACTCCTGGAGCTGTGTTTGTGTCTGAACTCTGCATCTGGTTGTATGTTTATATGCAAAGACATTGCATTGTGTGTCTGTGCATGAGTTTGTGTGTGTGTGTGTCAGGCTCTGGAAGGGGTGTGGCTTCAGCATTTGTTCACTGAATTCTGCTGCACACAGTCAAGGAGAACGATAATTAAACAAATGCATGAGCTGGCTGAAAAGGAAGAAGACAGCGTCGTCCATGGTCAAAGCTTTATTAGCAAACTGCTCCTCATGTGATGACATGTGAAGTCATTACTGTACTGCTGACGCCCCTGGAATCAACTGCTTGATACTGATAGCGTTTCACACATAAATATAGCTCTCTATTGGCACAGCCCATCTCAACCTCACAGCTCTGCCATGTTTTAAAATGAATGAATGAAACTGTTCTTTTAAAATGATGTAGAGGTGAACATAATGTACATCTGTGCAGTAGGGCGAGACCATTATATGGTACCAAAATGTGCCTCTATTCTTTATAGCCAGTAATAAGTATCTGAGTTAACTGTATCTCCCATAAAAATCCATATGGGTCCAACCCCACCATGTGAGTACATTCTTCCTGCCTCCCCACCCCCCTCTTATTATGTCTCCTGCCAGCTGCCCCATATAAGATGAAAGGGCCATTAGATTTCCCATCATGCAGTGTGGTGTGGGGTGGTATATGTCAGCAGCAGTACAAAGAGTCGGCAAAACGCCTGTCATAGGTAGAGTTGGCCTTCACCAAAGTGTCCCCAATTACTTTAAGCCAATAGAAAGTTCTGGTTCTTGTCAAAGCCATCTGGCGTGTCCCCAGGTACCTGAACAGCATTAGATGATTACAGGTAGTGGGCTGGGGCATGGGGAATAGAAATATTCCCACTTCCACTGATCATTTATGATAAATTAAGTTGGTGCATTTTAATACAAACTAGTGTAATTTAAATTTACATTTGAGTGATTGAAGTTATAAAAATAAAAACTTACTTCATGACAAAATTGACACAATAAATAAAAAGGACACATGCAGTTACATACAGTAACAAAAATATTCTTTAGAACAGCCATGGGCTCCCATTGGGTACCCATCAGTGACAGACAGCTATTCAGTTATTGATTTTACATTCAACATATGGTGTCAAAAATTCAAATTTACAGCCTTAACAAAAGGTATTTGCATGTGCTTAAACTCCCACTACCAATACCAAAGACATGACCTCTGTGTCCTCAGTGGAGGCTACAACTATTTTCATGATGTTTTACAGTAAAGTTTACCAGATCCTGGAAGTCAAGATACCTCTTCAGTTAGTTTAACAAACTACTCCTACAGTATTTCCCAGTATAGTGAAAGGAGGTCATGTATCTTTGTTATAGTGTTTTGTTCATATCCTAAGGTGGCCAATAAAGGTAAAACTGTTGCCATTTTTAAAGGTTTTTTTTAAATTAGTTTTGTATGTCTGTATGAGTGACGGACAGAAGAGACTGCACTGTCCTGAATTTTAACCCCTTATATGGGTCAGTGTAACCCACTAGCATATCTTTGCCAGAGTTTGTGATTTAGCTTTCTTTTTAACATTTGAATTCTCAAAGCCAAAAAAAGGCCTTGGTGACATCCATTATTTACTTGGACCTGACAAAGCTCCCACAGAGAAGACATTATGTATTACAGGCTGAGTAGCACACAGTGAAGAAACTGATCTTTTTCTGTAAAACTGTACCGTTAGAGCTGCAAAATTATACTTTAAAAAAAAAAAAAAAAAAAGTCAGAATAGCTGTTACACTGACGTGACTGTTTCTTTTAATAGGTCCTTGGTGAACCACCCACACTGACCTTCTACTGTGGGAAAGCAGCTCTCTCACTGCATCAATTTGTCACTAAATGGTTTTGGACTCATCCTATAGCATTTCCTTGTGACTGGAAAAAAACTCATTTATTGCATGTTATATTTAAGTAATGAACTCACCTATGGAGGTTTATATAGCTACTTGAAGTAGTGACAAATTCTCCAAGTTGGTAGTATGGTCTCTATGACACCTCTGGTGTTTTCTGCATCCTATTTATAATGTTGTCGTTTGAAATGATTTCTTTCCATTGTTTTATAGTGGATCGCAGTTTGCTTAATATGTCAGTGTAGCAGTGCACTCTTGCAGTTACACATAGGGGGGCATACTTGCACTGGAAGCATCTGACTTCAGCTGTCATACCTTGTTAATTAACACAGTGGATGAGAGAATTAAATCAGAGTGGCAGAAACAATTTTAGTCCATGATTGAATATCATAAGGGACAGGGGAAAAAAACGGTGTGATCCTCTGCTTAATTGTGCAAGCAACAATTAATTTTTTGTCTCTTTTTCCTTGTTCTTCCAATTACTTAGTTAATGACAGAAGAACAGCTATAAACACTGTGATGGTAGAAAAAAAAAGTCAAGATGTATGAGAGATGCAAGGGAGTTAACCAGTTATACATAATATACAGTAATTCACTGACATGACAGGAACCCAGTACAGATACAGAGCTAATGCACTCTTAATGCTAAATTCTTTGCTAGAAAATCACCAAAGCTAAACCTTCTCTGAGGCCATGTCCATATAAATGTGGACACATTCTAAACTAGTAGTCTTTACAGATCATTTCCTCTGAGTTGTCTGTGCCCACTGACGGCCATTTTGCTCCTGCTAAACTGTTGGCAGAGGGTCATGTGACAGACACAGGTCACTGAACATTATACCTTTGCTGTGAAAGGAAGTGTTTGACAATATTTTTGAAATACCCTTTATTTTTTAAATTTTAAGAAAGTTGATTTGTCTGCTTCACAACTGATTACGCTCTACAAGCCTGGCTACTCTACAAGCAGCTGGCGTGGCCAATGACAAGTAGCCCATCAGTACCTTCAGCGACCTCCGTCAGTCATCCTTGTTGGGAGCATTCGTGTTTGACTGCCTTCTGGTTTTGCCCCATTTGCCTCATTCACACCATAAGCCTGTATGTGCGCCTCAGTTTATATGGTTAAATCACTGTACTGCACCAGAAGTGCGTCAGTCATCTGCAGTTGGATCCTTCCTCTGTATTCCTGCTGCTCTACAAGCAGCACTATCTGTCTCTTCAGCTCAGACTCCGATCAGCTCGAAATATCATTTAGAATGTTGTGAGTTGTAGAGGTAGAAAAAATTGGTCCTATCTTGAAAAATTTTATATAAAAAATGATTGTGTCAGTCTGTCCTGGTTTGTTGGGTGTAGGCTACACTGTGACTGGATAAATGATGCTTTCCACTCATTTCCCACCCGTCTTCCTTTCAATGTCCACATAGTTCTGTGGAATAAGGTTTGACCAGTGGGAATTGTCCTCTCTGGGTCACCGTAGGGTGACAGCAGGTAGTTCCGCCCACTAATTAGGACAGAGTATATAAGCTGGCAGATGAGGTATGGCTCCCTCTTTGCTGCTGCTTTTTAATCTGCTATATTGTGGTAAGGGTTTTATATATATACAAGGAATTTTATCAGTGCTTATGTGTTGCTTACCCTCTGCCTCATTCCAGGTCCTGGTCACCGGTTACCCCCCCCCCCCTGTGTCCATAGGCCACATGTTGATGTAAACTGGGTGTCAGAGGCAGACTGCCACTGCTGTTTTGTTTTGCATTTGTTTTGTTGGAATTGTTTTGTTTGTATTTGCTTCATACGTCCCTCGAGATTTTTGTTTTTGTTTTAAGTAAGTTAAAGTTTTGGTTTATTTTAAATTGTGCTGCATTTAATAAAATTGTGATCTCGAGGGAAGCCCCCTTTGTCTCTGACACTTATTGGACCGTTCACTGCATCATTTTTGGGATCTGTGGCCTTAAGTAGGGATGAGCGAGTACACCATTATCTGTATCTGTATTCGTATCTGTTTAACCATCTACATTATCTGTATCTGTATCTGTATTCGGAGTGGGCGGGGCCTAAACCGGAAGTGAGTGCAGATATGGGTGGGGCTTAAAACGGTACATTATTTTAAGTCTGAAATTGATATGGATTGATCAGAAGTTGCTAATCTACTGTATTCAAAGCCTATATACAGTATATCTCAATAATATTATTTTCATGAACTGCAGAGAGAAAGTGTCAGATACTGCATGCAGCCACATACAACAAAAATATGAATACAGGCTACTTTGTGTGTTCAGCTATATGTGTGTATGTGTGTAAATGGTCTGGGAGACTGTTTATTTTTTACTGATCTGTGTGAACTTCATGATTCATGCAAACATCCAGTGATGGCAAACAGGGAAATAATATGTCAGTCTTGTTCACTTCTTCTCAAAAGCACCGCGTTCAGTACGAGCAAAGTTTTTCAATTGACTTCATATCACCAGCCAAAATAAGAGCAAGCAGACGGTTAAAAAAAAAAAATAATAAAAATAAAAATCGGACCGGAGCGGAGGCATTTAATGATGCGACGCGAGCCGTTTTCAGCTCTTTCTTGTCAAATGCACCGCGCGTGTGTTGGGAGAGACGTGCAGAGACCATACAGTCTATGGCAGAGACGTCTCTGTGTAGGGAGGGGCGGGCGCTGTGTGTGACTGGCCAATCACAGAGCGCGAAGACAGTCAGCTCTACAATGAGGATTTTCCTTCAGCACGAGCACGGATATTGACGGATTTTACTCGTATCATAATCGTATTCGTCAAACATGCTTTATCCGTAACGGATACTCGTCTGAAACGAGTATCCGGCTCATCCCTAGCCTTAAGACTGCTCTAAGCGAGCCATGACATGGCTCTGGTCACAAAGGCATCTCTTGGCACTTTCATTGCACAGAATGGACATATAATCACAAGCCGTCTCTTTCAGCCTTTGTGTTTGCTCTTTAAATTTCAACAAGAACCTATATTTTATGTTAGCTAATAATAAATATCTCCATGTTGTCTGTGTAGTCCCCCTTATGTGGCTGCGTGCCCGCCCGCCACCTGTGCTGCGACACCTCCCCTTCCCAAGACCCGGCCCCCCCTCCCACATGTGCCCCCCTACAGGAGCCTAGTTTGGGAGTTGCTTTTGCTTTTTTGATGCTTTGATGAGTATTCTGACACTAGCACGTTGTCTTGTTTACACTTACCTAAGACCTCCACATGTGCTGAGGATGACATTCCAATAATGGTGCATTTACACCTTAACATGTGTTTTTCTTTATCTGAATATAGATCACATTTCAATATCAGGTGTAAATGGGGTCTCAGAACTCAAAATGAACTCAAGTTCTTTCAGTGATTTCCCTCCAGTAAGTCCCAGGATACAGGGACAATTTGCAAATTGCACAGTCAGTTTGTGTCAGTTTATACTGCCTTGGGTAAATTTGCATCTAATCATGTCTCTTAATAGACTACCTCAGACAGCCTCCACAAACAGGAGAACTGGTGTAAAAGTAACTCGTGACATAAGTAACAGCAATGTTTTGTGAGCCTACACAAGTATCAGGTGCAGAGTTTTGCACAAAAACTGTTTAGAATCAAGGCTAATAAATTCAGTCAAGTGGTAATTTTTGATGGTAAGTTTGTTTTTCAGTGTAGAAGCAATCCAGTTGAACTGTCAGTGGCCATTGTTGGGACAATATTAACAGATGTTTCTTTTGTCCCTTGACAGTAACAACAAGCTTTTCCTTCACCCTGCAGCTGATGCGGTCACGCTGTGTGTGTTATAGCATTTATTAAAACATGTTACCCACTGTACCTACAGTTTCCCAGTACAAGCTTAGGCATGTCTGGTTGTGCATAGAGACATTCAGCTCTGCCTGGGGAACTGTAGGCATACAGTCTACTCTGTCTGCACTGGTCCCATGATGCATGTACTGGGGCCACAGAGCACTGTACTTGTCACAACTGTGACAATGAATAAAAAAAGTAATAGATGTTAGTACTACAGCCAATAAAATGTGTTATTTCTTTCACTGTTATACTGTCTTTCAGAGTTATGTTTTCATACTGTTGTAGTGAAGCATTTGAAAATTTAATGAAATCACAAATTAATATTGAAAGTGAAATTTGATATTTTTTTTTAAGATAAAGGACGTTAACAAGGACACAGTCAGACTTTTCTAATTTAAAAAAAGGAATCAACCAAGTTACCTCCCTGTGCGCATTCATGAAATTCAAAACTGAAACTAAAAAGGAAGTTAATTTTTAATAAGATAAGGGAAATAATATGTTTTCAATTAACAAGAGTACTGTCAGACATTTGTATGATAAAAATATAAGCTATTCACATTCATATTGTGTTTTTTTTACACCTTTAATGATGAAACAACAAGAGAATAAAATGACTTATGTTTGCAATTACTGCTGAATGAACGCTATTGGCTGAAAAAAACCCGCTTTATTCGAAATAATCAAACTAGCTATGGCTAACCAGCTAGGTTAAATGCTAAATATCGTTGCTAGCCGGCTAAAGTGGTCAAAAACTATACATGGTATCTTTCATATAAAGGACTCTATGTTTACTTGTAATTAAATATGTTACATTTCCTTACCTGTGGAGGGGATGTGGTGTATTTATTGACAAAAACACTACACTACACGCTCTGTTTTTCTACCACAACTAAACGAATCAGGCAAACAGAAAAAACCTAATTGAAAAGCTGAAAAAGATATGTGTTTGGATCAGAGTGGACTCGCTTGTGCTTGTCAATGGCAATGTTCCCAGCACAACCGACCAAATAAATTTCCCAATACTGGCTCACTACTATAACTGCAAAACGCAAATGACCTTGGCCAAAGTAGGTAAAGAGGTTGAATTAGTAAGATAAGTGTTTGGTATTCTTGGAACCAATGGCTGGAGCTTCCAGAGAGCTGCTCCCGTCCTGCCTGCTGCTCTTTGTGGAAGCTGGAAGCCTGAAGCTCTCTGTAGGCAGATATCAATTGCACTTAATCAGGACAATTTTCCCCAAGACTGCTAACTCTGTGTGCCAAACAAACAGTTCTCTGAATAGTTTAAGGGCTCTGGCTTTTTTTTTTCTTTTTTTGTTTGTTGTGTTGTTGTTGTTTTTTATGCTTTGTCCCTTTTTTTTTTCATCTCCAGTCTCCGCCACGCTGATTACAGCCTCTCGTAGACTCACAGAAGAGCTTGGTGTGTTTGATTGAATTTAGAGAGCAATTTGTTCAGCAAGGAGAGACACAGTACAATCCAGTCCCTACAGACCGCCTGAGTAACTGTTTGTTTTCTATTAATTAGCATGTGTTTGTGTGTATGTGTGTGTGTGTGTGTTATGTCTGGTTACTTTGGTTTCCTCATTTGCATGTGTGTGTTTGCCTTGGGGTGCTCATTTACAAACGTGTGTGTGTGTGTCGATGTTTATGAATGCACATACATTTGTCTGTGTTGATATTCTAATCCACTCGACTCCGCTTCACATCCCAGCCAATCAGGTTAGATGATTTTCTGCTTTAATTTGGAACTTTCAAAGAAGTCACCAGATGTCTGAGTGTGCTGTGTCGCAGATGGGGAGACTGCCCTCGTAGTCTGCACTTCATTAATGCCCTTGAGGCACATCACCAATGTATACGAGGGATGTATATTAAACAGAGCAAACTACATGTTGCTGCATCACATGCATCGGATTCAAAGTGAATTTCTGGAAATAAAAACACATTTTACTCATTTAAAACATCTGACCGTTGAATCAAACTGGAGGCTGATGATGAAGCAGTCAGTTAAACTTTTGTGTCGTTCATTTTTCAGCCAACGTTGTGACTGGAATGTGGAACAGGTGTTCTGAAAATCTTTGACCTTTATTTATCAAGGGAAAGTCGGCTCCAACAGAGCTCCAGAACTTTTCTCAGCAGCACATTGCCTTTCAACCACAGCAGCAGAAATATGCAGGCAGGTGGCAGAGCTGAGCTGGAGCCAGCAGGTCCTACATGGTCAGACCAAGCAGCAACCTCCGGCGCTGAAAAATGAAGCCAATGCGGAAGTGCAAAAAAGCTGCAGTTCCTCGAATAACCACTAGAGCAGGCTGCAGAAGGGAGTCAATTACATTTGAGCCCCATGTTAAAATGTCCGATTTTACCACAGAAAAAAACATATTTACAGCCTGGTTCAAAACATGGCTCTAGTCTCATAAGCTGTTTTTCTACTCCATGACAACTCTGGGGGGGGGCGAATTTTTTTATAAGGCGTTCGTTTAAAATATACAGCATACATCATTATGCACAATTCATAGCTGTCAATCTAAGTGGCGCCACTTTTGACAACTAGCCACTGACGGTCTAAAGGGCGTGGCCCCGGCTAATTCTAGTCACTGAGTTTGGAAAGAGATCGTCGTGGGGTTAGCCGGCTAGCAACAATATTTAGCATTTAACCTAGCTGGTTATCCGTAGCTAGTTTGATTATTTCGAATAAAGCTCCTTTTTTCAGCCAATAGTGTTCATTCGACCCACCTCAGCTCCGCCCTCGCTCCACCTCTTTGTCCATATTTGGAGTAACCGGAGGTAGGCTACCAAGATGGCTACGCACTACGATTTGCTCCATTTTTGCTCTTCAGAAACCTATAGGTGACGTCACGGATACTACGTCCATATTTTATTCAGTCTATGGGTCAGACATGGTCAGACATGTCACTGCTATGACTGTGACTTGTTCCAACTTCAAGTAGCTGCAATCGCTGTTTGATATTAACGTATCAAATGCCAGCTGGAAAACAATGTGGTAATGTGAAAGTGGTCACTCATAGTGTTGAACCTACAGAGATTTATCAGCTGAATCTGCAGCTATGACTTTATACTGAGTGTCATCTCATTGTTTAGCTGTCAGACCTTCACTATTCTGGTTCACTCTTTCTCTCTCCTTTCTGTCCACTAAACAGCGGACTGAGCAGCAGCTGATCTCTATTCAATTCAATTCAATTCAATTTTATTTGTATAGCGCCAAATCACAACAACAGTTATCTCAAGGCACTTTACATACAGAGCAGGTCAAGAGACCCGACAATATATAGAGACCCAACAGTTCCCATCATGAGCAAGCATTTGATGCAACAGTGGCGAGGAAAAACTTCCTTTTAACAGGCAGAAACCTCGGACAGAACCAGGCTCAGTGATGGGCAGCCACGACTGAGACAGAGACAGAGATAGAGAGGGGGGGTATGACAAGCAGCAATATAATCCACAGGCGTGTACATAGCGAACAGCAGTATTGAACGGGGACACATTGTCAGTCAGAGGCTTGTAAACATGGGTCCGGACTCTGAGAGAAGAGCACAAAACTAGGAGAGAGGGAAGAAGTTGGATTAGTACGATGCATTGATGGGTTATGAATGGATGCAGGTGGAGGAGAGAGAGAAGGCGAGTGAACCTCAGTAAATCGTGGGAAGTCCCCCAGCAGTCTAAGCCTATAGCAGCATAACTCAGGGATGGCTCAGGGCTCACCTGGACCAACCCTAACTATAAGCTTTGTCAAAGAGGAAGGTTTTAAGCCTACTCTTAAATGTGCAAAGGGTGTCTGCCTCCCGAACCCAGACTGGGATCTGATTCCACAGGAGAGGAGCTTGATAACTGAAGGCTCTGGCTCCAAATCTATTTTTGGAGACTCTGGGAACCAATAGAAATCTTGCATCCTGGGAGAGTAGTGTTCTGTTGGGAAAATAGGGTACAATGAGCTCTTGAAGATATGATGGTGCTTGACCATTAAGAGCTTTATAGGTTAGCAAAAGGATTTTAAATTCAATTCTTGATTTGACAGGGAGCCAGTGCACAGAAGCCAAATACTAACTCCTGAGAAAACTGAGCTAAAAGAATACATTTCATACAAAGAATACTTTTCAGACTGGCTCCAATGATAATGTTGCTTTGTGTCATCTAACAAGTTCACCATATCAACGGAAAATAGGATAAAAAGTGAATGTTGTGTTCTATTTCTGTTGCCCACCAGTGACCACAAGTCATTACAGGTTTAGTATATAAACCTGATTAACTAAAGGGCTAGGGTTAGCAGAGGGATGGATGGTGGTCAGGGCAGATACAAGTAGCCAGCTCCAGCTAGATGCTCCATAGCTACAGTAGGAGACAATGAATGGAAGGTTATATACGTAACTCTCCACCCTATATATTCCATATGTACAGGGACACTATAAGAGAAACTGTGAGGAATCCAAGCAGACCGAGTGGCTCTTGCAGGAGCTCAAAATGGCAGATGAGTTGAAATGAGACGTCACTGCTACTCCAGTGCTCACCAATGTGCTGGGAATTATTTACAGTTATACAGTATGTACACACCCATGGCCTAGAGGTGAACCAAGAGCTAAAATGTGCATGCATTACTGTTGCAGCCCAACTGCCTGTCCCCTTATACGCCTGTTGGATTGCATCCACAACCACAGCCAAAGTGTTGCCTGGCCTATAAAACCCAGAATATTGTCTATAAAATGCAGACATGCTGGTTTGCATACTTGTGTTCCTGGGCTTGGGTTAAGGGAGGCTCATAAAAAAATCTGCTGGGGCCTGTCAAAACTTTAACAGTCGCCTTCACACTGGGAGCTGCTCAGCAGCCAGCTTGCTCCCTACAGATTTAACCTGACAGCTCTTGTTTCATTTCAATTTAAAAATGAGCATGTGTTGAGAAGATTCTGAATTGGCACTGACAAGTTCTGCCAGTGCTGACCATGGATTCAGACTGGCAAGTTTCACAAGCCTGTTTTTTTTTTCTCAACATCTTCTGTGCTTCTGTAGTTCAATTATATATATATATATATTTATTTATTTATTTATTTTGTTGCAGTTTTTCATTTTTGACCCAGTAGCTAAAAATGCAGATGTTGTTTGGCTCTTTGGTATATGACATGGGTACTCAAAGGAATGATTCTTAATAATTATAATAATACTCTTCCTCTCTTGCCACAAATCACAATTTCCACTTCTGTTCAGAAGATTGCCATGATCCTTGCAACTGGCTGTTAAATGAATGAACAAAGGATGGTTGTCTGGTCAAAGCAGCCATAACTGGGCCAGACAGGCTTGTCAAGCTTTGGGTTCCTCAACTTGCTGATATGGTATACATGGGACTCTACTTGATATCTATAGAGTTAGCAGGAGTTAGCATATCATCAGCTAATGACATTGAATTACAGGTGATGTTACTAGTATCTTGTAACACTGTCAACTCTTTCCTGCTCTTTAATAGATATGGATAAGTTTACACTCCAGCAACCTCGGCTTTACTTGTTACCCAAGGTAGCATTGTATTTGCCACATTCATTGGTTAGTCCTCATCCTACAAGCCTTTGCTTTAGTAAAGAGAAACACATGCTTTGATAATATGCATGTTATTTTTGTGTTGCTTGCCAAAGTCTGTTTTTCCATAGCATCCAAATACATTTATGTTATAAAGAAAAGCAGCGTAATCCAACACTTTTCCTTAAAATACTGTACTGTATCATTGATACTAGAGACGACTGACTATCCTGCAATACAACAGCAATGTTGCTTGTTTAGTTCCAAGTCTTCATCATGGATCAGCTGGTGAGGATGATGGCCTCTTGCCTGGGACACTTCATGCCTCTTTTTTACATGATATGAACATTTAACAATTTGTGCATATGGATCTCATTTCAAAATAAGTCAGTCGAGGATGAAGTTTTAAGCTAAATTGAGGTACTGTGAAGTGAATTACCCAGCAAACACTAATACAATTTGTCAACAACAGTTTCCATTGAGACAGTACGTTAGACTACCTCTTTGTGGCGTCAGCTCCTGTATTTAATTACTATGAATTCTGAGTGGTACTACCATTGTAATCCAGATACGTGCTGTGCAAGAATGGGAACTTTCCAGGTGAAGCAACAGTAACTAATGGAGGCAAGGCTTAATGAACTGTCAATGTTGCTTTGATTCTAAGATGTGTCATAATCTAATAGACAAGCCACATACATTTATGGGACTCTTTCTTATCCATCCTTTTGATTTTAATAGTCCCTTGACCTGTCAGCATTGCCGCCCTGCAGGCAACCTTTCGACTTTCATGGCCAACTCCCGAGGCTGTTAGAACAGCTAAATCATCTGAAAGTCTGTCTCACTACTTTCATTTTGTTAGGTGGAAGCCTTCTGGGGATCTTAACCAATGTGTTCTCCTTTCTGTGAAGTTGCCTTTGAAGTTTCTCCTTTGAGTGAGACATGCCAGGAAATTGTGACTCAGATTCCTGACAGGAGCCAAACACAATTCACTTCTAATCTGCCCGGTACAGAATGTGGCGGTAGAGCCTCACAGATGACGTGCTGACTGCAATAATACCTGACAGCACAGATCTGTACCTGTTTGTGTCTGCTGCTCTCACAGTCACACTGCAGCTTATGCAACAATCGCAACATGATGCGTGATTCCTTCTTGTGTCAGCGCTGACTCATTCATTCTGTCATGAAGTGTACCACAGGACAATGCCACACAGAGCCTCTCAGTGCAGAATGCAGTACAGGAAAGTACACTGTTTGAGCCCTGACTGAAGTCTACACTTGTTTTCTGTCTCTGTCAAACCTATTATACACCACCCGCTCAGCCTCAGACAGCACACACACACACACACACACACACACACACACACACACACACACACACACACACACACACACACAGTTAACGATTGGCTGGTGAACATAGTGGAGCATTTAGCAGCTACAGAGACAGATATTTGTCTCAGGTGTTTATGGAGGCCTGTACAGTTGAAAGGAGGATGAATATTGGACACAATAGCTGGCCAGAAAATACAGGTCAATGCTAGTGCCAATAAACAGGCTAACATGTTAGTCATATCAGCTTTATAAGGCTGTAATATGGCATGCATGAGTGACTTTCAGTTGTGGAGTTCTGCCCCTAGAAAAACACAGGTTTATGCAGCTCTAAAACAGGAATACATTTGGTTCAAAGTGAATGTGTTTTTAGACATCCAGGTTACTTAAACCCATTTTTTACCCACCTTTTAAATTGCTCTATTCAGTTTCAAGCAGGTCCAAACTACTGGAATGAAACTGCTGAAACAACCCTTATATATAACACAGACATCTAACTCAATGACTTTCAGTCAACTCAAAGCAAACACGAAATGAGAACAAAATAGAATCACTAATTATAAAGACCCATCACATCAGGACTTTAGATGGTATAACTGTCACTGGTGAAATAAAATGTTTACTTATATTGGACGACTAATAAAACTCAAGTTACTTGTTTAAGTTAGAAGTGAAATGTGTTTTCAGCTCATTAAGACAAGAAATATTCAAGAAATTAAGAAACAGTTTCAGAAAATTTGTTTGTGAATGTTTTTAGCCATTTAATAAGGTTTCTTCAGAAATGATGCCCTGTTTTTACCAAAATAAACACATTTTTTGCATCTAAATATAGCAACAAGCAGACAAGATTACTGGTTTGATTAAAGCGATAAAACAGATGCTGGGCATTAATGTGAGTCTTATCAGCACACTAATATCCTGTAGCTAACTTGGAGAGCAAATTGGAAACTTGATATTATGGTAAAAAGCGAAGAATTCTCCTTTCAGCCGGAGCTGAAATCCAATCACAGGGAGGCAGAGCTCAGCTCACAGAAACCATATCAGCGTGGCACAGGAGGACTTTATTCAAAGTCTGTTAGAACCTCCAGAACCTCCAGCCTGTATTAAAGAGCTGTGAAATAATCTTTTATTACTCACTGTTTACTACATTTGTCATTTAGATCCATACAAATTAGACATGAACTAATATTATCAGAGTAGTAGCGGTGCTGAATCCTGGCATGAATTCTCATCCACAGGCAGCTTCAGGACAAAAAGTCAATATCCGTATCATCTTTCAAATCTCCTCATCAGTTTACATGCTGACTATAGAGCAGGAGCTCATGCCAGCCTCTGCTATTTTCTTGCTGGTTTCCATTTTCTGTGGCAGGCCCAACAAGACTCAGAGAAGGTGACCTTTACTGCTCCCCCCCCACCCCCACCCCTCCCCCAACAGGGCAGCTCTGTTCATTAGAGGGACTTCTTACCTCTCAAACACCTGCCACCTTTCACAGGCGAACAACAAAAAGCCTTAGCTTCAACCTCCACACCTCTGTCAACACACTGCCTACTTACCTGTCATACAGCCCGCTCATATATGCACACACACACACAAACACACACACACTTGAGAAATAAGCATATATTTTTTTACTGCTGTGTGTGAACTTGCATGTTTGTGTGATGAAGGTGACGGCTCCATTTGGTTGCATACTACTAACTATAGATGGCCAGTCGGGGTAGAAGGATGGGGTATGTGATGTTGTTTATAGGGGATGAGGGAGGATGCTTTTCTATTGTCAGTGATTAAAAAGGAAAGCTGCACTTTTGTCACTCCTACAGTTGCACAAAATGTGACATGCCATCAGATTTAGCCTGATATCTCCTCACTTATACACCTTAAAATCCTCCTGTCAAGCTATACTTTGAGAAAATGTTTTTTCTCCTGCTCAAATACACACAGCTGTGAGTATTACATATTTGTGGAAGCTATAAAGTCATAGATCAAAATAAAGCAGAAACGACATATTTATATAAAATACATCTGCACTGCCGACACAAAATGTTCATACAGATCATATCTGTACTACACTCACTGTCAATGCCTTTCATTTTGTTTCCTACAATAGCCACCCCTGACACTTACTGCAGCGGGGGACTATTTTGAACTGTCTTGTTCTCCGTTACCTCAAATGTCAGCACTGTCAAATTGGTTTGTTATGGCTCAACGGCGCACACTTGCATGTCAAAGTACACCAAAAGTCCAACTGTACATATGGCTCAGCACGGATTTACTTCACGAATTCAGTGATTACAGCGTTTCTATTTGGCCCATTTGATTTTGGTTCAAATGCCACTGTCACAAATGCTGGTTTGACAGGGCCCTGAGGCCGTCATACTTTCTGGACTAGAATGAAAAACGTTGCCAGTAACGGTAATACAGGCAGCGATTATATCACGAAATGTATTGGACAGAAAACCAATTGCAGGAGAAACTTCTGAAAAAACGATGCCAGTTTAACATGAACCTTTCTAAGTAGTTCTGTAACTTGTGGTAAAGACAGCCTTCTCTTAGTTTAGCTGTGATTTGGTAAAAATACATACCCTAAAATCAGAAACCATTTTACACTTTACAACACAATACACAGCTCCTACTCTATGTGTTTAGCCTGTGTGCACTGTATAATACCTGAGATCAGTTTTCCATTCAGCAGTAAAACAGCAGCTCAAGGTGAGTGTGTTCTTGATTGTCCATATGTAAGAGGTATAATTAGCTATCCCACATGCTGCTTAACAGCACACCTCAGCCTCATGAAGCTCCTGCATTACCATCTGAATACCAATGGCCATCTGAATTAATACCTGCCGCCTGTTTTCACAGGACTATAGTCTTTATAATAATAGCAGCAATTTAGAAACAAATGCTGCCAATCCCTGCTGCCTTGATAGCTAAAAACCCACACATGGATTTAAAGTAAATGACCTACATATGCTACATCAAAAACCTGTTTATATTAATGCCTCGGTCTGGGCAAATGCAATAATACATAAAGACAGAACAAGAAAGGGAGAGACTGTAACAGAGACACAAACATGAGAGACAGTGGTGCAAGCGATGCGTCCAAGTCGCATTAGATCCTGTTAAATTCATTTTCATCTGACCACACATTGTGTTCATGCCCCGAGGCAACGAGAGTGCCCATTTTGCATATCATTTCACTACCTATGAGCCAGAACCAGGGCTGGACCTCCTACATACTGCAAACTGGCCACTCATTACGGCCCTGTGTATTACAGGGCACAACCTTTGGCATACTGTCACAGCAATCTGCCCAGCACCGCCATAAATCAACTCCAACTACGCTCCCATTATCAGCTCATGTCAATGAGAGCAGACAAGGCGTAGACTCAGAAGACTATGGAATAAATGTATATTGCATTCACTGCAGATGGGAGTGCAAAGGAGAGGGGCTGGGGTTGACTGGAGCGCAGACACTGTTGCTCTCAGCTTGGAGATAATTCACTTAATATGCGCCGTTCTGTCTTATTTCCTTCAGCTCTCTGGCCCTCGTCAGCTTGGCCTAGTTTGACTGTAGCAGCAACATTGTTAACCTCTCCATTCCTTCCACTGTGTTGAACTTCGGGGTTACAGAAATAGGTCAAGCAGTTCATTGGAGTCTGTGTCAAATCGAAGTGAAATTTGAAGCTGAAGTATTGCAGGGCCGGGCACAATCACTCCTGCCTCTTCGCAGAGGTATTTATGGAAGAGCCCTGTTTACAGAGAGAACTGTTTTCAGAGGATTGTGTGTTTGCCAAAGCCATGGCTATATTTTCTTTTACTCATTGCTTTTCTGGCTTCAGGCTAGTCCAACTTTCTTGGTTTTCTGTTGAGTTAGAAATGGAGAGTTCTCAGCGTCTGATTAATGACATGTCATCTCCTATTTTTATGGTTCAGTCACATCCAGACGAGGCAAAACCAGAAAACATCTCCTCAAATTAGCTGTATGCAGCTAACACTAAAGGTCCTCATCAGGGGCTTACAATCCATCCAGTCAGTGTCGGCCTGCCTCATTGGTCATCAAAGTGTTGCATCATTGGGCCTCAGCCAAGCAGGTGTCAGGTCGGCCTACGGGGGGGCTCCGTTCACGGTCCAGCAGTGCTGATCCATCTGCTGCAAATTGACAAGCCATCAGTGCCGTGTTGGGTCCACGCATAAATCCCCATTAGGCTCAGATTCTACCTGTGTGACTCTGTTATTGACTTCTTATTGGGCATGGACTCCAAAACAATATCAATCTAATTTGAGGTTATGAGGACAAATATCAGCTGCAGTTATCTCAATGTAAATCCAGTGTCATCTGACTACGACTGTCACAGACTGCAGTGTCAATAGCGGCTGGAGAGTTTCTCTGTCGTACAGCAAGCTGCCAGAACAGGACCTGAATCTGTTTCTGCCACCATCCATCCCCTTATTACACTCATTTCAATTAGCAGTAGCCACTAAAGCTGTGGAATAACACTTACTGATGCCAAATTACAGATTAACAAAATGTTAGTTCCAATTAGATTCTCATTTCATTGAACGTGCCCTATGTTAGGGTTGCATGGGTCAGTGACAGTTTCACAGTGGCCTATTGGAGTATTGTACTGTATATAGTACTGTTATTTCAGTTCACTATATCTGCTTAAACTACTTACTGTATATTATCACGAAACTCTTTTCAGTGTGAATTTAGTTTTGTCAAAGGATGTATCTCTCTTATTTATTTTGTAATCCCCTCCTGAGGACAAATAAAGAGTTGTCTTACATAATCATATATCAATACAGTTTTTATAGTATATTTGTATTACATATTGAATATCCAGAAACAATGACACACATTATCCGTGAAGATTTGACACAGAGCTACATAAACAAAAAAAAGTAGAACACATTCTGAAAACACAGTCTACACATCAAACAAAACCACAAAATGGTTCATGTTTCTAACAATACAAGCATAATTGTATTGAAATTGAATTGAAAACTTGCCATGAATCATAATGCGGAGCACATGTACAATATTTGTAGATATGTTTAAATCATTAAAAAAGTCTAATCCTAAAGTGTTTGCTTCTAAAACAGACTTAAAAAAAATCACAGTGAATGGTAAATTTTGAACTTTTCACTTCTGAGGCAAGTTTAGCAGAGTGAACAATGACTGAAGCCTAAATGTCCTCCTTGGACTCAAACTCAAGTCACATAAATAGAGACTACAGATTTGGCTTGGCCTTATTGCTGTGAATCGTAACTTACTTCAAATTAGACTAGCTTGGAAAGAAAAGGCCATTTTAATCAGTCAGTATTCAGAGACTGCAAATGACTTACAATCAGCTTAAAGAGACGCGGAACATGTATTCAAGGTTGAAACTTTCAATGACAACATGTACTACATAGATCTTGATTGACTGTTTTAGTTAACTGCTTTTTCCAAAGTCAGGAATGAACAGAAAATCTAACTACTGAACTACTGCTGCTTATGAAGACTTGTGAAACGACTTTTTCTGGAATTTTTCTGAAAGCTTATTGCAACTAGTTGCAGACTTGACCTGGATTTACCCCAAAAGAAAAGACAGCTTTAATTTAAACCATTTTAAAAATGTGAGCCAGTGTAATATAATAGGTTATTCAAACAGGCAATGAGGGACATCTTGAAATCAACAATTAGGCCCATTTTAAGCTGGAATGGGATGGTAAAATATCATAAGCCAATTAAGAAAAGTGAAGGAAATTGTTGATGAGTTGTTGTGGGAAGGTTCTCTAGTTTGTTAGTGGGCCTGTAAAATGTCAGATACTGACATTCAAAGGTCATCTGAGCATGTCAGCACATTTGATTTGAGATTAACATACTGCATGGTCTCTAGCTGATGTGGAGCTGCAAGAGCCAAAGCAAAATGTCAATCAAACATTTGACCTCTTTAACAGCACTGGATCACCAAAAGTCCTGTCTGTCCAATTTACTCATTTATAAATACCATTCATATATGAAACCTGAGGAGGGGAGTAGAAGGAAGAAGAAGAGACAAGTAGAACGTAGCTGTGTGGACTATACTTTTTATGTCCCCACTATATTTGATTGGAAGTAAGCTAAGAGAAAGTGAGGAGAATGGAGCTGTAATACTGTGGGATATGTGCGGTCCCTGTGGTGCTGAGTTTGAGCAGCTTTCCCTGACAGATTTGCCTCGACTACTTAAACACTATTCTCAGAATCCCACCTCACCTGGGAGTGTTGGCCTTCCCTGTGGGGAGCGATTGGCTTTTAAATGAGATGCCAGAATCCTCACCTTAGCAGAGCTCGAACAGAAAATAGGCCACACATGTTCTAGAGGAGAAAGGCTTGACCGTGTTAAGAACACTCTGCGTTTCTGCTGTGTTATGGATGGAGAGCACCGTGAACTGTGCATTCCTCCCAACTGCTATCTGATGGCTGTGCCTCTGATGTAGTGACAAGCAGTACTGGGATACCTCAGGGCACGGTTCTGGTGCCATTCCTCTTCACCCTTTACACCCCAGACTTCTGGTTCAACTCTGGTTCCTGCCATTTCCAAAAGTTCTCAGATGACTCCTCCATTGTTGGATGTATCACAGATGACGATGAGGAGGAGTACAAAGGACTGATAAAGAGCTTCATCACATGGTGCAGCAGCAACCACCTGAGACTCAATATCAGCAAGACCAAGGAGCTGGTGGTGGACTACAGGAGGAACAGAAGGTCTCCTGCCCCAGTCATCATCCAGGGGGAGGAGGTGGAGAGGGTCAACTCATACGAGTACCTTGGGGTCCACATCAACAATAAACTGGACTGGTCTCACAGCACCTACGCCCTCTTCAGGAAAGGACAGAGCAGGCTGTTCTTCCTGAGGAGACTCAGATCTTTCAACGTGTGCAGCAGGCTCCTGAAGACCTTCTACCAGTCTGTAGTGGCCAGTGCCCTCTTCTTTGCTGTGGCGTGCTGGGGAGGCGGCCTCAAGGCTTGTGAGGCCAGCAGACTCAATAAACTGGTGAGGAAGGCCTGCTCTGTGGTGGGGCTTGAGCTGGACAGTCTGGAGCCAGTGGCTGAGAGGAGGATGACGGACAAAATCAAAGCCATCCTGGACAGCCCCTCTCACCCTCTCCATGATGAACCGTGGCAGATGGGCAGCTCTTTCAGCCAGTGCATCATCCCACCTAGATGTAGAACTGAGGGCTTCAGGCACTGCTTTGTGCCCACTGCCATCAGACTGTACAACAGCAGAGGACTGTCCTCACACTCAGCAGCCCCCAAAACATAAGGACAATGACACACACGCTGACTGTCACACTCAGGACTCTCTTGTAATAATTATGTTGGTTTCCAGTATTAAGCTGCACTGTACAATACAATACTCATACTGCAATACTTTTTGCTGAAATTGTATTGTCACTTTGACACATCACTAAGTCACTTTAGATTTGCCATTTGAACTTCAGTTGTACATATCTTTTATATATATATCATTATGTTGTCATTATGCAGCTGTATCTCATTTTTCATATTGCAATATTTACATTTGCTGCTGCTGTGTCACTATGCTGCATTAACTATCTCTTATATTGCACTGTTTACGTTTGCTGCTGTATTGGAGTGTCACCTTATCCACTAAGCCACTTTAGATTCCACTTTGTACTTTGTATTAGTTGTATACACCTTTTGTATATACCTTTTTTTTAATATAGTTTTATACTTTATAATTTCTATCTATGTGTATGCTTGTGCTGCTGCTGAATTTCCCCTATGAGCAATCAATAAAGAATTATCTTATCTTATAGCAACTACAATAACACTAGGTTTAAATATGAATCTCTTGTTCTTGGACACATTGTGTACAACTGAAAACACTTTTTATATTTCTTCACTCATTTACAAACCATAAAAAACATCTTGATGCCTTTAAAGTCATTGTTGAGAAAACATCGTGCCAGTAGTTTGACTTGTGTCATACGTTGCCAGTGTGTTGCCCTTTACCAGTAGTTTTCCACAGGGTGGCACAATAGGATCGGCAATGAGACAAGTTCCAGACATGTTCAGCCTGCTGGGGGTGCTAAAGGAAAGGTCAGTCGGTCACAAAAACAAATGACAGAATTCATCCTCTGGGTACCATGAGTATCTGCGACAGGCTTCATGGAAATCTCAACACTGGCTTTGGAGAAATGCTGTCATGGACCAAAGTTTGCTGTAGAATTCATAGGTGTTGCTCATGTATTTAATGAAAAATAGATCTAATGGAAAATGCTAAATGTTGACAGATATTTAGAGAAAGAAATGAGACTAAAGCTATCTGCATGGCGAGTTACCACTAAAGGTAAGCAACTTTTTTTTTAATGTAATTTGTGTGAAACTTGGCTGAACCTTTAATGAGTTCTAGATGAAAACTAGTTGTGGTCTGAATCACTATGTTAAAAGTTTCAAAAAGACAGTCGAACCTGACCCCTCAAGTCTTAGTGCTGAGACTTATTCCTTGCAATTAAATTCATTTAGCCTGAGAAGTTATTTTTCTTTTTGACTGGAAGTTTTCAATAATGTTGTCTCAGTTTTTTATTAAACATTTCTTGCCTATATCATGTAGTTTTTTTAACATGCAATTGACCATTGACTGTTGGGCCCTAAAGATACTTGTGTGTTTAATGGCCTCTTAATTAAAGACAGGCGATCTCAATTTAATCTAAAAAGTGAATGTTGGGAACAACTGGCTTCATCATTTTGTGACTGCTGTGCCCACATGTAGACTGTGACATGTGCGAGATAGTCAGATTTACATGATAATAGATGAACAATGTTCTCAGACTGAGAACTAAATCAAGTCCAAAACTATGAGCGCAGCTGAAATGATCTGAGGATGCAGCAAATGGTGGGTGATGCTGGGTGATGCTAACGCCTCCACAGCATCAGTAATGAACCAACTGACACCAGCGATGCCTTTCTCAGGCTCTATAAAATCCTCCATTTGTGAAAAAAGCATAATTTTATATAGAGTGAGCTTTACTGGAACAATGAATTTAAAGGTCACGGTAAGGATACACTGTCAGTTGGTGATTCACTCATCTGCAGTACATCTGAGTTAAACAGCAGAAAAAACAATATAGCAATATAAGACTGTAAAGCCTCTGTCACGCTGGATTTATGCTTCTCTGTCAAGGTGTTACTGCAGTGTGACCGCAGATGCACAGGGTCAAAATAAAAATATATAGTATGATTCAGTTCAGGGTGGAACCTGCTGATTATTGTAGCATCACTTGATGGATGTGTCATGTATTTTTAAGTCATCTTATCTGTTTTTGTTATTTTACTAGTTGGTAGGTTTTCAAGCTTTTGGCTTAGTTTTTAAAAAGCCAAACCATGGGCCTTTTAGTCTAATCATTGTTTGAATCGTTTTGATTAATGAAGATCTAAAAATGTCAAGGCTAAGAGCATTTTAGTTTACGTTCAGCAAAGTGCCTCTGGTTTAGGATCCTATAAAATGATATATGACATATCCTGTAGGCTGAAAACAACAGGAAATTCTGAAAATTGATGTTACACAACCAGTTGTATGTGGGTTGTCTGTGAGACAAGAATGAAAACACAACTTGCACAATTGGTATTATATTATTATTTTAATTTGTAAAAGCAGCCAAAACTGTGTGTGAATGAGTGAAGAAAGTGATATTGTGAATGAACACAGATGTAAGTGAACAGAATTATTATTAGTGTCTGTAGTAAAAGGATTGTCGTCGATCACATTCAACAAAAACTCTGACACTTGAACCAGCATTGACACTGAATGGCCGAACATCACTAGGAAAGCACTTCACTTATGCTTCACTATCTCAGATTCTTTACCCAGATGAACCTTGAGTGGAGGACTATTCTTCCTCATATTGTATAACCTCAAACATTCGGTCTTTATTACCACAGCATTATAAGGAAAGTGGGTCTCTTTCCAACCATGTTTGTTGCTGTCATGTATTTCATCCTCCATCATCTTCTGTTGGCTAAGCTCTGAAAATCTTATTAGTTGGTGCCTCACATACAAAGAGTTTTATAGAGAGAGTTTCATACCTATGTTTATATAATTGTCTCTATTCGTGCCTGATCATACAAAGTGGAAATATGTTCCATGGTGACCTAACTGGCAACATGCTGGCTAGCTTAATATGCTAGTGCAGTGGTTCCAAGCGGCAACCTCCGGCGCTGAAAAATGAGTGCCTCGAATAACCACTAGAGCAGGCCGCAGAAGGGAGTCAATTACATTTGAGCCCCATGTTAAAATGTCCGATTTTACGACAGAAAAAAACATATTTACAGTCTGGTTCAAAACATGGCTCTAGTCTCATAAGCTGTTTTTCTACTTCATGACAACTCTGGGGAGGCGAATTTTTAATAAGGCGTTCATTTAAAATATACATCATACATCATTATGCACAATTCATAGCTGTCAATCTAAGTGGCGCCACTTTGACTGACAACTAGCCTCTGACAGTCTAAAGGGGGTCACCCCGGCTAATTCTAGTCACTGAGTTTGACGGATTGGTCACGTTCGTGGGGTTAGCCGGCTAGCAACGATATTTAGCATTTAACCTAGCTGGTTAGCCGTAGCTAGTTTGATTATTTCGAATAAAGCGCCTTTTTTCAGCCAATAGCGTTCATTCGACCCGCCTCAGCTCCGCCCTCGCTCCACCTCTTTGTCCAAATTTGGAGTAACCGGAGGTAGGCTACCAAGATGGCTACGCACTACGATTTGCTTCACTTTTGCTCTTCAGAAACCTATGAGTGACGTCACGGACACTACGTCCATATTTTATACAGTCTATGAGTGGTTCTCAACCTTTTTTGGGCGAGTGTGACCTAACCATTGTCCAGATCCCTAACCCAGCAATGACGAGCATTCTTATCTGCAAGCTACACAATCCTGGGTGTGCATGTTAACAGAGCATTGCTACAGTAGTTAATAAATAACTATATCTGACGATGAATTCAATCACAAAGTGTAAAGCAAGCACGCATCGCCACCGTGAGGTCAGGTGATGTTATATCATAAATCCTGGAAATAGGCTACACTTGCCTGCTATGCTCTGCAGCTGATGAAACAAAAGTAATGAGTAAAGAACCCTTTTATATTTCAGTAATTGTAATTACATTATTTAATTTAAAAAAGTAATCAGTTACATATTTACTTGCGCCAAATGTAGTAGAATTACAGTAACATGTCACTTTGTAGCCTGTTTGCTTTCTCTTTAATGCACAATTATGTATTTTACTGTGCTGACATTGTATTCACCTCTGTTGCTTGATTTTGCGATGAGGAAAGAATTTATAGAATATGAGCCTTTTGATTGGTCCTCCATATTTCATAGAGGGAAAGTGTTTGGACTGTTTTTCTTATCAGCACATGGACCGTTCTCAGTCATACCATGTGAGATAGTCTATTAAAGTGTAATTGAGACAGTGGTTGTAAAACAAGCTCAGTGAGCGACAACAGATGCAGGATGATGTGTGCTGTTATATCCTCTCTCTCCCTCACCAACCCTGTGTATCTGTTATCTCTCTCGCCCCCCATACTGTACAAACAGCATCTCTGATGACTCTGCTGCTAATAAAATCTGACTGGACATTTTATGGTTGTGTAAATCCCTGAAAGATGCGTGTGTTTGCATATAAACTAATCATGCGTTTGTGTTCTCAGCATATGGACATCCTGTGCTACAGATGCAGCATTATATGTCTGATCAATACACCATCGCCAAAGCTCTGTAACAGCCCTCAGAGCACAGTCATTAGTCATCAGCACAGCCATGAACAACTGAAGATGCTTTTAAATTAGAAACATTTACATGAGATGATTGACAGTGTCACCGCTCATGTTTCATCTGTGCAGCAGATTCATGCAAATCACCATTACCCTAAATAAACTGATGACCATCATGGGCAATGCCCGCCACGCTCTGCACCGCACATTCACTAAGCAGGGGAGTCTGTTCGGTGGCAAACTGCCGTCTCAACAGACAGCCTAAAGACGTCTTTTGTCCCCCAGTCCATACGGCAATTCAACGACAATGGTAGGGTGAAATTGACTGAGCGCTGACCTGCAGTCTGTCATTTGAATCCTGGACTGCCAGTCAGTTAGGTTAGGCTCAGTCTTTTGGGTTTTAAATGCACTATTTGCATTTTAATGTATTTACTGTATATACATATGTATCTTCAATGTGTATTTTACTGTATATTCTCCACAGTAATTATTGTCCTTGCACTGTTTTAACCTTACTTTTCAGTGGTAATCATTTTAATATTTGCTGGCCTGTCGGTTTGTGGCTGTGTTTGGTTTATGCACAATTCCCATAGTATTTGTTTATACATTTATCTTCAATTGTGAATTTCCCCACTGTGGGACGAATAAAGGCTTATCTTATCTTATTTGAATTTTATATTGTCTCTCTATCTATCTATCTATCTATCTATCTATCTATCTATCATCTAACATCTGTGAAGCGGCACTGACATTCATTTTTATGTGCCATTCCCGAAGACAGCAGTTCTATTGAGCATTTACAGGATCTTTATATGAGTCAATTTTTCTCTCACAGCTCCTGCAGCGAGTCCCGTCGTCTCTGAGTGACCTCAAGGTCCTCTCTTTAAATGCATGTACGGTTACATTTGATTGGAAGTATTGATCGGGGTCTTATTGTTGTTGCGCAACGTAGTAATGGTGTTGTATGAAGCGTAGCCAGAATGACTGAGTGGCAGCATTGTGGCAGCCTTATCAACCAGAACAAAAGTCAAGCTGGTGCAAAAATCCATAAGCGGATCTTACTCAGAACAGGCTTTCAGCATTGTATACCTGGATTGATTAATCATTAGCGATCAATATCATTTGATGCAGTGTTGAGTTTCCTCGTCATCCTCAGTCAGATGCCATTGTTTTCAGTGTGGCTGTGGCAGTGCCTCAGGCCAGCTTCTCCACAAGGCAAGTGAAACAGCTGATGAAGGCGATACAGGAATGCCTTATGTAATTCAATGCAAATTGACGGGTCAAGTGGGTCAAAAGCCACTCTTTATTTTAGCCTTATTGACAAAGATTGAGAAATCTGATGAGGCAACATTCATGAAACAGATTATTCATTCACTAGATTTATGTAAGGATTATGTGAAATTGCAGGCGTTGAATTGTTCAAACTGAGAGTTTACAGTTGGATTCCTGAATCACACATCTCCTAGTGATTTCTTGCTTATTGTAATTCGTAATAACTTTGCACTACAGAGCTGGAACAAGCAAACCTTACATCCTGTTTAAAGGTGTCTATGTTCTCCACTGCCTTTAACACTCACCATAGTCTACCTTGTGCTACCTGAATGCGTTTATGTTAGATTTCCTATTTAATGTTTTTACTGCATTTTGAAACACTTTGAATTGTAATTGTGTAATACCCTTCCCTTACCTTGCCTAATGTATAAATAGCAGTGGTGGCCTAAAGGTTGGTGGCAAGACTCTGATCAGAAAATGGCTGTTTGATCCCTGTACTGGCAGAAGGAATCTCCATCAAAGTGAAGGGAACGTTAAAGTGTAATGTTGCTTTAAAAATAACTCCACTGATTCAGCATTGTACTGCTGCTATTAAAAAGTAGCCTCAAGTCTCTTTCCTCCAGCAGCCTTTTTTTTTTTTTTCAAATTAGTCACTGGCTCAAGTGACATCAACATACTGGCATTTATTAAACTTTGCTTACCTGCTTAAAACAACCTTTTGTATTTACATTTCAGCAGTACTCCCTAACACCTGTAAACAGATACTAGAATAGAAGAGAACACACCACCTGTTTAATTTCAGAATTCAAAACCCTTTTACAGACCTTTGCTGAAGCTAAGATGACACAAGAAAAGCTTCCACCAAACAGGGAAACCAGTTGGACCGGTTCACAGACATAAGGCAGCTGAACTAACTAAACTAAGTTCTGAACATGTGAAAGGACATTGGAGTCGCAACAACAAGGTATAATGAGCTTTAAGATAAGGTTCACAACTTTTCAGGTAAATTTTCCAACAGTCTGCTTTCAAATCAAGAGGATGTTTTCCAATGTTACAGGCTGTTGAGTGCAACATCCCATCTTTTTGTTCTTATTGTCCACTTCAGCTCAACATGGGAGCACTGTCCAGGGAAACACAAAGACGGAATTTAAACAATGAATTTATAATGAGCAATAAAAATAGCTTATCAAGTGGCGTGCGGAGGATGAATTGGCTAGTCTCACAACCCAAGGAAAGAAGCTGCCCTGTAATCTGGTGGTACATATGCAGATACTCCTGTATTGCTTGTCACATGACAGTAAAGGGAGCACACAGTGACTGGGATGGGTATTGTCTTTTTCGGTATCCTTTGGGCTCTGAACAGACACCTCACCCCTAAGATCTCACTGAGGCTCTGTGGATGGGTACCAGTGATGTTCTGGGCAGGTTAGTCAGCCACTGCAGAGCCCTCCTCTCCTGCCCTGTGCACATTCCATGCCAGTTAAATGTGCAATATTCTGTTCAATGTGCAATATTCTGTTCAATGTGCAATATTCTGTATTTAGTACTTAATATTTAATATTCCATATCTAGACTGTCATTTCTTACCTCAGTTTAGGCCCATTGTGTATTTTTACTGGTCATATATTTTTATATTTCAGATTTTATATTTCATATTCATACTCAAAAGTGTAAAAAAGTAATGCAAACTTGTGTATATCTCCTTTTTTTAGACTGTTATTTGTTCTTAATATTTAACTGCTGCTATCCCCTGTGCTGCTGTAACATGTGAATTTCCCCACTGTGGGACGAATAAAGACTTATCTTATCTTATCTTAATTTGTAGTGCTTCCAGTCAGGATGCTTTCTATTGCTCCTATGTAAAAGTCAACAAGAACTTGGCACGAAAATCTTCCCTTCTTAAGTTCCCTTAAGAAATACAGTTGGTAAAAACTGTTCACCAGCTCCATCTCAGCCTCACTGGCGTAGAAAGAAGTGTGTGTCTTTGGCTCCTTTGTCCTATAATGAACAGTGATAGCTGTCTTGAAGCAGATGGGAACACTCTCCTGACAGTGATATGTTAAAAATGTCAGTAATAACATCAACTAGCTCATTGGCACATGTTTTCAGTACATGGCCAGGGATGTTATCAGGTCAAGCAGCTTTTCTAATAGTCACATTTAGGATTCTTCTGACATGTGCTGCAGATAATGAAGAAGCAATGGCCCTATTCCTAATCACTTACAAGTGCATTAGAAATGGATTTCTTAATAATTACAGAAAGACAAACCTGTTTCAGTCTTCATATGGCCTCCTGACTGTCCTTAAACCAGCTCCAAGTCAAAACATAACAGCAAGTGCTATAATTTATGATGTTAATACTTTAGAATAAAAGGCACCTGTGTGCGGTTGGAAAATAAAAACCCTCCACGTTTGTTAACTAATGTTATGTAATCTTAAACTGACCTTTGTGTAAGAACAATAAAGTTTTTATAACTTCAAAATACTAACATCTCATTTCTGAATGTTTCCAGAAATAACATTAACCCAGATGTTGTTATTGGTTAAACTGGAGTTGGGGATTGAAGCTAAACAGTAACATAAAATTCACAAACTCAAAAGTTGTTTTTTCTGTATATTTATATTTGTCATATCTAGAAAAATAGTTTATTTATTTTACTGTCTTGTCCTGTGTTTCATGTTGTCTTGTGATTTCCTGTCTTATTGTGAAAACTAACTTCCCCTCTCATTTCAGGTTGCTTGCCCTTCCTCTTGTGTTTCCCGCCCTGATTGTTTCCACCTGATCCCCTTCCTTGTGTATTTAAGTCTGTGTCTCCCCTTGTCTTGTGCCAGATTGTCTTGTCTCGATATGAGTAAGTCTCTCCAGCTGTCTTTCATGCCACGTCCTGTCTTTGTCTTTTCTGCTTTCTGTTGCTGCTTTGCCTTACCTTTTTGCTGATTTATTCCTCGTCAGAGTGATTTTGAGTTCTTGCCTTTTTTCATGTTTTGACTCCTTTTGTTTCCTCGTCGTGAGTGATTTTAAGTTGATACTTTTAATAAACGCTCTTATTTTGAAGAAGCCCCTCTCCGAGTCTTGCATTTGGGTTCAGTGTATTCTCCAGCCTTGTCAATATTACTGCTAAAGCAGAATGTCTAAGTCTATTTTACTCTAGAAACTGACTGATTGTAATGTATAACGCCACGCCAACCTATTAAAGTACTGTAACCGTCAAACAGGCTTCATTCAGCTCCACCCTCTCTCCACCTCTTTGTCCATAATTGGTTAACTGGCATGAGGCGACATCACCACTTCCAAGATGGCGGCGCCCTACAATTGGCTTCAGAATTGCTCTTCAGAAATCTACGGGTGACGTAGGGTATACAGTCCATGGAGATACCACACTGAGAGCGAGAGACTGCAAGAATGTGATTGGCCAGCTTGCTCGTGTTTTTTTCTACTAGTTTCTGATGCTGGTGAAGAGTAATCTTCTCCCTTTCAGAAACACATAATTAGGAAAGACGTCTTCACTGTGAACCTTCTGCTTGTCACAGTCACCACTCTATTTTCTGTCATTTACTGTCATATAAACAGCAACTACACAGCAAAAGTCTCCTATTCAGTAATGAGACAAAATGATCCTTCAAGGCCTTCAGCGCTCTAAATCATAAAATGGAAGACAGAATGTAAACACTGTAACAATATCATTAAAAAAGGAAATGACCTAATCAGCAAGTGAGATCCACGAACCTACGCAGTAAGTGTTTGCTGCAGGACTGCATCAAGGACAAATCCAGCCTTCTCTGGTTAAATAAAG
This sequence comes from Centropyge bicolor, assembly GCA_037975185.1. Lineage (NCBI taxonomy): Eukaryota > Metazoa > Chordata > Actinopteri > Pomacanthidae > Centropyge > Centropyge bicolor. The sequence goes on along the minus strand of JBBMOC010000241.1, from coordinate 59,000 downwards.
GTTAAAAGGAAGTGAGAAAAAACTCGCCTGAAGTGTAGAGTGATGGATTAATTGAACAAAAGCAGAAATCCACAGCAAGGCTACATATTACTGTAAGAGATCTTCACACTGTGGCAATTTTATATCAACATGTCAACGCTCAGATGTCTTCAGAGGTTGGGGCTAAAGTTTTGACCATGATTACTGTATATGAGAGATTTTTTTTTCTGAGATGTTGAAAAGAAAAACTCTACTTTCCTACAATGCATATTTGATGTGTAATTTCTCCATCTAATCTTTCCTCTAATTTGTGTTTTTACAAATTGCTGTCCTCAAACTGTAACACATACTACTTTCCATCTCTTCCATGACTCCAGTAAAAGATTCAAGAGCAAACTCTTTCAGTCTGTCTATGTTTTTGTATGGTGATCTCCCCTCACCCTGCCCCCGTCCATTAAACCTCCCTAAGCTTTTTGGCACTATTTTCTGGATAATGAGTAATAATCCTCTGATTGGCTTGAATTTAGAGGCAAACTTCCTGTCCCTGCAGTGTCCTGTTTCCTGTCTGTCACCCCTCTCCTTCATCCCTGCAGCGTCTCAACACAAACAAGTCAGTCATCCATTGATTAAACCCATAACACTGCACTCTCTTCACCTTGTTGTCTTCAGTTTTTATACAGAAAAAGAACAGCAGAGAACTACTACTGTCGTGACTGACATTCTGAATCTCCTTTGTGGAGCAGTTTGTACTCAAGCAGAACAGGTTCAATAAAATCGGACAGCTTCCTTAATTTTGGAATCTTTGGTTCTCTCTGTTTGCTCAGAGGTTAGTCAAAGGAGTCAAAGTTAACTCTATGAAAAAGAAATTAACTTTGTCCATGAGTGAATTCACACACTGTAGCAGCTCCGTGGAAATAGTTTTTTTTTGTATGAAACAAATAAAAACATTCTTAACCAAAAATTTAGAAATTTCTAGTTGACGTAAAATCAGAGGGTCAAGTAAACTGAACTGTATTATCGGGTTGTTAATAAGCATGAAAACCAGTCCACATGTGACCACAGGTCCTGTACAGGGTGTTGTTTCTAATGTTAATCCTTATAGACTAAAAGCTCGCTGATAGAATTTAAGCCAAACCAAATGACCAAATAGTAAATCAATTAAACAAATAAACAAACTGTGTTAATTTCAAAGATACATGATACTGACATATTCTCTGACACAGTTTGATAGCAGATGGACTAGTTGTGTACATTATGCATTATGCAAGCTGAAAGTGCTACAACTGCCAGTTCCTTGTTATTGTCTCCACAGAACAATAATAGGACCTTTACTTTCAAGAAACTGTAAGAACCATTTTATACATACATCCACAGAGTTGACTAATAAAGTTCAAAACAGTAGTACTGGCCTTCAAAAACCTCCCATTAGACAACTTTTAACACACTTCATCTCACTCTCCATCACTGGCTGCCAACCAGGGATCTTCCAGTCAGTTCATATGACAGTTGTCTGCCTGTCTGGCGGGAGGTTGATGACTGATTCCCACCAACAGGAGGCAGCGCTCAGCAGGTGTGACTCATTTGACTTGTGTTACAGCTGTGTCCATCACCACAAACAGGACAGAAATAAAAGAGGGATTTTGTTTGAGAATAAAGTTCGGACTTGTGTGCAGGTCCTCTTGAAAGTCAGTGTGTCCACTTAATGTTGAATCGATTTTTTTCATCAATTTATGTTTTTTTCTCTCTTGACTGTCTACTTCATATGTATGTTCGCCTTCTTGACCTTTCTACCCTTTGTCATGTTGATTTCATGTCTGTTAGTGTGCCTGCAAAATTTTCATTATTTTGGCAATTGAGCGTCTAATGATAGATATTCAGTTTTCCTCCCAAACAAGATGTGTAAGTCTTGGCTAATGCTCACATGTGTTGAGCAGAAGCAGATAAGATCTTCTGCTGTGGGACTGGAAATATTATCTGCCAGGCTCAGGATAAAGAGCTAGGCAGCAGTTAAGGAGGGAATTGTGTGGGGACAGATGAGGATGGTGGAGGGTGTGTAGACATGAAGGGTTGAGGAGGGGGGAGTGGAGATGAGGTGGTGACACCATTTATGACACACACCATTAAGCTGCCAATGAGGCAGCAGATCTCAGGCTTTTGGGATCCCTTCCCCAGACTCGTCTCTTTTTGCTCCGCACATTCCTCTGGCTTCTCGCTCCAGTCTGTTTCTTTGGTTTCTGCTGTAACGCTCCCGTCTGAGGGGGTTTTCAGCCTGTAGCACCTGGCAACACATTACTCTTTGTCCATGTCTCCTTCTCCATTGTGGGCTAATGAATCAAACACAGGAGACACACAGCACTGAGAGCATCAGTGTGAGAGGATGTATCTCATGCTTTGCTCAGCTGATGGTCACCTTATGTCACTGGCCTGTTCAATCATGAGATGAGATACAGTATGTCTTTAACAAAAGGATCTTTGTGCATAATTACTGTATATCAGTAATTGCTTTCTATGGAGGACAATAATGGCCATGGCTGTAATCTTCAGATAGTTAAGTATGTGCTTATCTCCGGATATTTTTTCAAGATAACATGATGAAAACAAAGGACTAAAACTGTTTGTTTTCCTGAGATAACAAGGCAATTAAGCCATTATCACAAGAAAACTATTTCGTTAAGCCATGATAACTGGATGATTAACATGTGATCTCAAAAACAATTATTGCTTCCATGGCTGAGCTCAGCTTTTACTGTGCATTAATGACCACAAAACATTTTAGTTTTAAATATACTGTTAATGAAAATAGTCTGTAGACGTGCTAGCAGCCCTTTCACTTGCACACTTAGAGACATATATATCAGACAACAAAAATGTCAAATGAATAAAAATTACAGCTTTGCTATTCTTAGATCCTCACCACTAGTGAGGCATAAAATGCTACATTTGGCTTGAGAATGGTGCTGGAGGAAAGGACACGCTGTTAAATCTGATGGCTTCCTCAAAATGGTTTGTTCACTCCAAAGGGTTTGTTCCCTGCTCAGCAGCCATGTCAGACTCAGTCAGATCCAGCTCTGCTTGGCTCTGTACCTTCAACTTGTTGACCGTTTGCTGTTGCATCCTGAATGTAAGTATGTTACCCTGGCATCTGCCAAGCAATAGTAAGGCACTTTATCATGATAATTATATGCTGTAGTGTTAAATTAACTCATTTTACAGCCCTGATTCCAACAAAACGTGATCATTTGCTCATTCCTCTCGACATATACTCACTTGAAAGGCTCATTCACAAGCAAGGAGGGGGCAAGATTCACCAATGTGAAACATATGACTGTAAAAGACATTACTGCATGGGCCCAGGAACACGTCATAAAAATTGCTGTTCGTAAACACAGTTCATTTGCAAATGCATGCATTCTGTTGTAGTTATGTTTCAATGTCATCCATATTTTTGTCTAATGGCAAAAAATAAAGTTGTTCTTTGTCATATATAGTTTAATTCATACTGATCTTATTCATCCTCCATGTTTATTTCAAAAATTGGTACAATTTATGTTTTGTTTAATTGGCAGTGCTGTGGCTATGGCCAAAATCATCACTCAAATCAAATAAATCTTAAATCTCTTGTTGCTGAGTAAACTAGTGCATGTTTGCTGTGAAGAGAATGGTTAATGAGTGAATGAGTGATTTCAGACACAGTCCACACACACTGTCCTTCATGGGTCACATAATATGCATGATTTGCTTTTGCTGGAACCTTTCAAAAAGAAGTTCATAGCAAGATCTTTAGCTGGCACAAATGCCACAACTTCATACCCTCACCTGTTAAAAATTACACTTGCAACTGAATAATACAGGTAACAAAATGATTCATACTGAAAAGATGAAATAAAAAGTTTCACCTACACTAACATCTCCAGTGTCGCCTGTGACATCATGTCTGGCATTCGTGTTTTTTGTCCTTTAAATATTCTGCTACTTTTCAAAGTTGGAGTGAGAAGATTCACCATCCCACCTGTCATCTATCATCATCATAACTATCATCTAAATCAGATGGTGGTGAGTGAGGTATCACCTGCAGTATCACATTTGACAGACAGATGACAGAGGGCCAGACAAACCCAGCACACATTTTGATGAAACCCTCACATCCACTAGAAAGTGATCAGCCAAGGAATAACGAAATGCAGGAAACGAGTATGATGATGTTTTTTAATGTAAAGTACTTTGTAACCTGGTTAAAAAGTGCTTTGTAAACTTGTTTAAAAAGTGCTAAACAAATAAAATTTGTATTATTATTATTATTATTATTCTCATTATTATAACTGCAATCTAGTCCTAAACTGTGTCAATATTTTATATCTCTATTTAATATACATTTATATATATAATTTTTCACACACCAACAAAAATTTGATACAACAAATTATGTTTTTAAAGGGAACTATGTGCAACTATTTCTCAGCAATTGTGCTAATTAGTGAGTTTAAGAGATACTGGCTCAGCTTTGGACTGAGCCAGGCTAGCTGTTTCCCCCTGCATTCAGTCTTTATGCTAAGCTAGGCTAATTGTCTCCAGGCACCAACTCCACAGCATCCAGCCCTCTGTAAGAAAGTGCATTTGCCATTCTATCTTTGAAGAAAGTTTCTGAACCCCATGTTGCCTCACTTCAAGTCTTGTAGCTAAGGTACGGGGTGGTAAGGGGGCACAGTCAATACTGGTGTCCTGCAGCTCCTCTGGCTCAGAAGAACACACCTCAGAAAACTTTCCCTGTAGTTCATCTGCTAAAATCAGAAAACATCAAAAGATGGTGCAAATTAAAAAAAAAAAAAAATCCAACATTAAGACAAGTAGTACTTTGCTGTTTATGTAAGGAGACAGAAATTAAGGTTGTCGATGTCCAAAGAAAGAAAGTTTGTGTTTTACTTTTCCTTTACCTTAACCATAACTAATTTTCCATAATGACAGTCTTTGTATTAACCATACAGTAGTTGCATGCAAGAATTATAAAAACTGCAGTTGGACATTTGAAAGTCTTGCAACATATTCTGGGGTTTTGGGGGAGCTTGATGTTCTTGGATTGCTTCTTGCTTTTTGTTCGTTGTGATGAAATAAATTCACAATTGTGTTTTTTGCATCTGTGCAGGTTTCAATTATATATGGCATTAAATACAGCAGCTGAATCTAAGTAAGAGAATGTACAGCTAAACTGTTTCGTTATCTCCACTTACAGTATCTTCACATCCATCTGTATGGTTCAACCAGTCAAACTGTACTGTACCATTCACAGTCAGCCTTTCCAATGTTATTTTTTCTCCCCACTTTTCTTTTGTCCCTGTCTCCCATCTCTGTCCTTTGCTGAGCTGGCCATTTTGCAGGCGTAAAATCCCTGATAAAGACAGCTGTAAAAAGCCTCACTTGCTTCTGGTGAGCGCAGTAGAAAATATGCTTGCGCTGCTGGGTTTGGGCTAAATCTATTTAGCTCCTCTGAGCTTCCTATATTGCCCATTATATTACAGTGCATTTGATGATCTAGCTCTATTTAAACTGGATATGTACTTTGCCAGAGAACCATTTCTGACCCTGTCACTTACTTGTTTACATCTTCTCGGACTCATTGAGACTATTGTGACCTCATTCTCGGTGTTTTTTCACATAGTCAAAAACTCTTCTTCCTTCCTCTTCTTTATTAACTGACATCATTGAATCTATTCTCGCTCTCATTCCAGACCAACCTACCAGTTAATCCGATCCTTCCTGCCTCTTGAAGTCTTGTAACTCTCACACCATTGTCAATCTGTCACCACACTCTGTGCCGGCCTCCCCTCCTGATTCATGTGCGATAGACTACTTCCAATTGACCCACCCCGCTTTAAACACTTGCCTCAGTCACATTGAACCTATTCATATTAATATGGCTCTCTTTCACCCCAATCAAACTTTCCCATCAAATCACACAAGTTTCCTGGTTTACTTTTCTCCAGTGGCACTTGAAAACAATGCTTGTTTTCTTCATCGAGAAAAGGTGGTACATGGATGCACAGGATTACTTTGAGTAACAGATGGGACATGTCTTTTTTTTGTTTTTGCCTCTATCCTTGTTTGTACATCTAGATACTGGTATGGTTGTAAGAGCAAAAGCCATTTCCTGTTTGTTTCCATTCCTTCATCTCCCTCCACAGCAGCTCATTTAATGCCCCCAAATCTGCAAAATAGAATTGTCTTTGTGGCAATGCAAAGCTTTTTCCTTGAAAAGCACAAGCAGTGAATAGAGCAGACGTCTCTCCCACACTCACAAGCCTTTCATAGACTAGACATAATGCTTATATTTACCTCAGTTCTATGAATGAGATCTAGCTCTATATCACTCTGGTGTTTTGCTCATCATCACTTTGTCTGATTTACATAGAAAAGCAACAATGATAGTGTCATTTTTATAATTACATTTTCATTAAACTCTCCATACTTTCCTTTAGTATCACTTTAAGGGTCAAAATGTTAACTTTGCACATGTGATGTCATCATATTAGAGGACTGAAATTACACTTGCAGCACATTCACATTCCCAAGAGGATGAACTTTTGATTTTATAGGCCACATTGTTTTTCCTCTGGTACCAGCCTCTGGACAAATTGTATAGTCCTAGCTCTAAAAAAAACAGGATGTGCAGGATGTTGTTAATTCCGTTCAGCATATTTGTATGATGGAGACAATGAACATTATCTCAATGAAGTCATCCCATGGAGATTAAACAGTTGTTATCAGTATGACTCACCCCTATGTTATTTACAGTATGGCATTGAGACACTGGTATGCCATAGGGCACTGGTGACAATGCTGAGAGAAAGGTGCAGTATTATATAGAAAGGATACAATGCAATACATCAGTTCCTTTATGAGATTTTGGCTCAGCTTGTTTGGCTATGCAAAGTGTTTTTATTGACTCATCAAAGACGTATCCTAGGCTCTGTGAGAAAGCTATTAGACTGGTCAACAATGGCAGCCTGTTCTGAAGGCTGAGTGCTGAATAAGAATGAGAGTGGGGCTGTCTGAATGCTGAACGGCTGAGGCGGCGCGACCTCATTTGGAGTGTGAACCCTTGAACGGCCCGTTCCTGTCAGCATTCAGCACTTGTGTGAAGCCGCGTCTACCGGCCCATCACCACCAGCAGCCCCTCAACCCCAAAGGCACGGACCCAGCTCCAACAGAAATGATGACTTTGGCCCTCGAGCAAACACACAGGCCCCTGGACACTCTAAGCAACACGCTAACCCGAGAGAAGAGCTATGAAGAGGAGGATACGTGATGGAGAGGAAGGGAAGGAAATGACAGAATGTGCAAGGAATGACAGGAAGCAGTGGATTGAAAAAACTGAAAAAAGGCTTATACATCAGCTAGTTCATACTTGTTTGTACTCTAACAAAAAGCCTTTTGGCAAAACCAGGTAAAAACATCAAACATAACATCCGAAAAGTGAATGTGGAATATCTCCATGTGGCCTGTTATGTGTCTGACCTCTTTTGTTTCATTTTGCCTTTTCATTTTCACTTAATTATTCATCTCATGTTAGCTGCTGTTTTCTCTGACTGACATATCTGTCAAGTCATTTTTATGACTTTAAGGTCGCTGCTAGGAACAATTAACTTTTGTCGTGTCGATCAAAAAATGTCAGCATTATTACTTCTGTAAATCCCATCCATGGTTTTCAATATTTTTCTCTTACTATTTTTCTGAGTCTGAGTCCAGGTGAGATGAGGTCTCAGTTCCTAATCCTGCCTACAAAGCTCTGATTGGCTCAGATTTTTTTCACGCTGAGCAAACAGCCATCTCCACCAGACACATTTGGATCACTGAACAAAATGGAGATGTGGCCAGCGGTTCACAGGTCTGTGGCGAGGCTAGTGAAAATAATATCAAACCATAAACTGCTTCAACAACACCATTTCAGAAGAAGGGAGAAAGAAAGAATAACATTTTATTTTTTCCAAATACACGGTCATAACCAAGATCCCATGGACATCAAAGGTCCCGAATGTCTTCTCCTATTTCTGGACTGAAACTGTACACATTATGAGGATGATTTATCCAAATGGTCAAAAGTCTCAGCCATTTGTACTCCCACAGTGACCTGGTCTAAGAACCCAATTATTTCAGGGTTAACAGTAATTTCACACTTACTGTACAATTTGGAATGTGGGACCTCCATTCTTACCCACAAAAAACTCAGGATGAAAGGGATGTCAGTAGTTTAGTATTGCACTTCCAAGTTCCAACAGTACTAAGTGTAGTCTACAGTCATGCTAGCTAATTAGCACTTAACAAAGTGCACCTGAGCCTGATAGAGATGTCATTAGTTTTGCAGGTACTGGCCAACTGATGAAGACAACTGTGAGGCATGTCACTCAAACCAAACATGCCACAGTCACATGACACAATTTTTACAATTCATCCAATACACACCGTGAATGTAAAAAAGTCCAAGACAATTCATATAGTAGTTTTCCAGATGTTTCACTCCAACTGAAATAAAACACCAACATTGTGACATTAAATGAAAGGTGTCTGGACCAGCAAAGTCAGTAGGGTTTATTCTCTGGGGACCATGAATGGCCACACCACTAAGAAAAATTATTTAAAAAAATCTAAAAAGTGGTAGGGGTCAAGCTCTAAAAACACTGGATTGTACACTTCCCACAATGCACCTCGACTGCATGTTTTGTCAGATCCTCTCCAGACTTTGAACCTCCATGCTCAGTTTATAAAGCAGGCTTTTGTTGACACAAGATGAGTACTATGACTACTATGACTAGTAAAGTAATACTAACATGTAAAAGGAATGAAGTACCAAACATGGTGGCAATTTGTGATGAACGCTAAGAGACGCCAGATTAAAGAAAACCTACTCAAAGAAGAAAAGATGAAGACAAACATAAAAAGCATGGGGATGGAAATGTTTCTAAGAGAGCAGAGGCATAAGTGCAGTGTGCTCTGTTTTTGCTTTGAACACGGAACAGAAGTTAGTTCAGTGATTGAGTCAGTGCTGTTGAAGGACACATAGAAGTCAGCATCCAGGTTCTCCACTGCATTTCACCTCCCAGTCGCTTTCCTGATGGGACTTAAGAAGTCATTTCAGCGCGCAATTCATGTTTGATGACTTTATTGATTTTCTTTTCCCTTCTCCTCTCTGCCTCTCTTTCCACCTCTCTCTTTTCATCTCCCTCTCCTCCTCCTCTCCTCTCCGGCCTGCCATTCCCTATTGACTCAAGTGCACCTACAGTTGCATACTCCCTCTCGCCTTCTGCCATCTCTCCGACCCCCTGCTCGTTGCTACTGGCTACCATTTTCCAACCCTGCAAATAAAAGCATCAAGAATTGGCGACCTTTTCTTTTCATTACTATTTATCACAACATAGTGCGGCGTGTAAAGTACGCTGCTTCTACTTGCTAAAAATATACCTATACAATGTAGAGGGCAAGGCCATAAAGTGCTGCTGTACCTCCATTCAGGGGAAGTCAGTTAGATCACTTCATCTTTTTTCTATGGCAACTGATATGGATGTGTTTTTTTTTTCATTGTAAGAGGTTTGTGATGTGTGACATTATTTGACTCAAAATAAACCACCTGTGGAAACTCTCACCTTTGAAAAGCTTGTGTTTTGGTCAAAGGAGTGACAACTCATCAATTATCAAAGTGGTGTAACAGAGCCATGCAGCCATGTGAAAATACTGCATGCCCCCAGCGAGGCAGGATCAAGTTGTCTCTAAAGTATTAAGTATTTTATTTGCAATAAACTTTGGTAAAGCTAAAGATTGCAATTCAGCAAGAAAAAACGTTATTATTATTATTATTATTATTATTAGTAGTAGTAGTAGTAGTAGTATTACTTGGTTTTCCACTAATGATCAGAATATGAAATTGCTGCATTGAGAACAAAAATTGTCACTTTTTTAAGTTTTAAAAATGCACTATTTTTTTCCCCTTTGTCTTACTTTTTTTTTGGCCACTTTGTAAACACAATATTCTTGTAATATTTTCACCTTACGAAGTGACAATGTGGTTGGTTTCCAACATCTTCTGGGAAAAGTATCTGGCTGTGAAGCTGCTATGGGCAGGCAGTGCACAGTGGGTCAGGACAGCTGCCTGCTGCATCCAGAAATTAGGTTAATGAGAGTGAACCAAACAGTAAATTTGTGGCCTGTAAAATCAAAACAATTACCTGAAAGATGCAATGCTTCATGAGCTGAGGGGAAACTGCATAGTTGGTGATAATTCTCTGTGGGTTCATCGATGCCTTGATAGCAGTGTCATCATATCATAGCGTTAGCAAATACATTTCCAGGTAAAATCACTGTGTGGTTTGTTAATTGAAGTCACTGTGGGTAAGATAACCTGTCTATAACCTTTGTAATATGAAATTCAAAATACTGTAAGCGACAAGCAGAGATCCATTATGCAAAACAAGCTCCTGTTGGAGGCTGTTCGCTCTGTGTCCCTGTGTGTATTAAGCCACATGCTTGATGAGCTTCTCTGAGTGTAACCGTAGTGTGATACTGTTGCTGAAATATTCTTTACACAATTCATCTATTTGTATTTGAAAGTATGCAGGAAGCCTTGCATACCTTGAGTCGGTGTGAATATTTTTTTGATTGCGAGGTGCAGAGAAAGCCAGTGCTGATGACAGTGAATGTGTTTTAGTGTGAGTCATACGACCCACTGCTGGTTGAAGATGAAGAGACAAAGGAGCAGACAAGTGCCTTGACCCTGGAGAGCCATCAAAAAACACGAAATACACTGAGCTCACTCTGTCTGAACTGAAGCTGAGGACACTTTGAACCACAGCCAGAGGCAACCGTTACACACTGGGCTTGTGATAAGATAAGGGCTGATGGACAAAGAGCTCTATTTTGGTACATAGAGTTACAGTAAGTAGGTGTAAACAATAGGCAAATTGTGCAGGGGACACATGTACAGTTGTAACCCTGACATATATGTTAATATGTTAATTAAATTCTAATGAAATTCATGAGGTGTGTTACAGTTTTAAAAAGATTTAAAAATATAAATAAGTTACATATGTAAATATGAGTTAAAATTATAGTTCATCTGTGTTTTAAAAATGTTTAAAATTAGTTAAAACAAGGGAAATATGAAATGCTTTTCTTGTATTTTATTGTTGTTTTATTGTGAAGAGAGAGAGGAAGTACTGTGTTTGCATATAGCCGCTCCCAGTCATTTATTGTATTGGCTTAACGTGACTGATGACAGGAAGTTAGAGAAGAGAGCTTGACGAATAGACGGAGGAGAGATAACATGTGCGCTGTGCCGCTGTTAAACGATTGAATAGTAGGAGAGTTTATTTTATTCACTAACTCAGTGATTAATAAGGGACACTCTTGGGTGCTACTGGACATTTTTGATCGAAGTTGTCCTGCACAAAAGGTGTTTTTTAAACTTTCAATTGGACTAGCACGCCGAGGCTAGCATCCGCTAGCTAAGTGGATGCTGCAGCTGTAGCGAAGCTAACCCAGCTCGCTACAGGGATCACTTTTCATCGTCCGGCCAGGAGGTGAAGTTTGGGTCGGTGGAGGAGTGCTGCTGGACTGCTGGTGGGTTTCATCTCGTCCTGGACATTGGTGACGGTGAGCCAAGGCCTGAACGACGGACTGGTGAGCTAGCGCACCGCCATCTTAACACGTGCTTCGACTCTCTTGAACGTGAACTGCATTTTGGTTTGCTCTTTCAGTGAAGTGGCCATTTTGTTTTGGGCCTCGCCGCTCACAAGCACCGCTCAGGCCTGCAACGTGAAAGATTTCATAGCCGGCTGGTGTGAGTGCATGTGTGTGTGTGAATGGTGAGTGGGCCCCTCACATGGTTTACTATTTATTAATTAAATTCTAACTGTGTATGTTGATTGAGCTATGTGTTAATTGATAAGTTACAAGTTCAGTAAATTATTTGTTTGGAGTTAACCTACTGTTTTGGTCATTTTGTTTAGTGTGTGTGTGTGATTGTGCTATGGGTGCATTAAAAGTGGTTTGAATTTAAGTTACAGTAAAAAGAGTTAGGTGGTGGACTTTTAAGTAGTCTCTTTTAAACCACAAGAACCTAGGAGGCCCTTACCTAATTTAGTGGGTAAAGGTGGGCTACACAGTGTTGAAGTATGAAGAAAACTGTTGATGAACAATGCCATGGTTTACATCACAAAGAGAGCACTGGACGTTTCAACACAATTTTACATAGTTATGAAATACGGGTCTTCTTCATTAAGAGAATGTTGGGTTTATTGTTTTATCTGGTGGTCTTAGTAAAAGGACCACTCGCATCAGCATTTAATATGAAGCTGCAGCAAGTTCAATTCATTCCAATGGAATCCCAGAGATTGTTGGATTGATGGATGAGGGTAAAGTAAATGTACGTGTGGAGTTCAACTTTGGTGAACCTTGACCTGTAAATGTTCACCGTGGACCAACAGCAAGGCATCTTGGCTGAGCTGACCTTTGAAGGGATGGAAGCTGGAGAGTCCAAAATGATGGAGTGTTGATGGACACAGGTCAGTGATTTATTGGAAAAAAATTCAAGTAAAAAAATATTATTTTATTTGGGACAGAAAGTCGGAACAGAAGACAGTGATGACGCACAGGTAAATGGAGAAACAGGTTTCAGGGTTAAGGACTCCAGCGTTAACAGTTGCAGACTACAGACACAGGAAGTCATTGGAAGGAAGAGCATAGCAACAGTGACAATCTGGCAGGTAAGGAGTGGAAGTGGGACGGTTATATACTGCAGGGCAAGTGAGGAAAAGTTGAAACAGGTGAACAGGTGGGAGTCAGGTGACCGGAACAGGTGGAAACGTCTGAGGGCATCTTGTGGACAGGTAGAGACTGACAATGAAGGAGCCTGGGGAAGTGGAGGTGTAGCTGGAGGGAGGGTGAAGAGGCAGAATGTGACAGGAAAGTATTGTACTTCATTATGTGTGTTGCACCATCCAGTTTTACTGAGCCTCCTCTATCAGAGCACAAACTGCTCCATAGAAGAGACACGCTTAACAAACAGTTCAGACTCAATGGTATAGATAAATCTTTTGAATCACTTATTGTGTGTATCAAAGCCTGATAAGATAAGATAATTCTTTATTGATCCCCCATAGGGGAAATTTGTTTTTTTGTTTTTTTTTTTTGATACATTGTAGTGTTCCCACACACTGGAGTTTATTTTTATTTTGATTAGTCCACAACAAGTGCTCTATTTCAGCCTGTTACAACGACCAGCCGTGTTAGGTCATTACTAAGCCTTTTAGAAAATCTAAATGTATGTATGTGATTGGTTTTTAAACATTCAGTATTTTCTGTAGCAACAGATGGACTTGGGCTGAGGAAGTCAGATGAACTAACACTCGTCGTCATGGTCTTGACATGGTATCTGTTGACAAAAAGACCAATACAGAATAATGCCATCCTCATCCTTTAACGCAATATGATCTCTGTGTGTAGATTGTAAGATTGTAGCCTTGAGAGCTGCCAAAGAATTGTGATTGGGATTGTTGTGATTGTGAACAAATACTACCTACTATACTATTGCTACTATTGCGAATTTCCCCATGGGGATGAATAAAGTATCTACCTACCTACCCCCCTAGACAGAGACAAGCTATTGGCTGTTAGCGTTCCCTCTGCTGTGGATCGCCACTGACATCATCCACTCCTGCTCCTTTTCTGGGATAACAAAAGTAAAGCGGTCCATAATCAGGTAATTAGCTTTAACACTGCTGTAGCTGACGCTGGTCGTATTTCTCGGCTACCATGGCAACGGCGTATATTAGTCATTTATTTTCTGGTTTACACATGAATTTATTATTTGTTGTAAGACAAACTTTTGAGTGTGAGCCAGCTTAAAATTTATTGTAAGTTGTTTTATTTAATTTTCATTACGTGTTTGCCCTGGTTTTTAAGTTTCATTTGGTCACGTGACCTTAGAGTCGCGGGAGAGGTGAGGTGAAAGGTCGGAAGGAAATAAGAGCAGAGCATGGCGGCAGTCCATAAATCCTTTCCATTCAGTCTGTTGGTCATCCAGGCGAACACGGTAATTATTGTTTATTTGTGTAATATTATTTCAGAGCAGTATGTCCGATATGTTATGATTTTGTCATTTTGTGTCGTAACATGAATTTATGTTCTTTCTTATAGTTTTCACGGTGTGTCAGTGTCTTCCTTGATGAAATAAATAATGATTGCACATCAGTCGATTCGTGAAGTCATAAATGATATAACTGCCGACCTCTTTCTAGAGGTGCTAACTGAAGTGGATTTTATAAAGTTACCACCATAACATTGTCACTGACCTCCTTGCTGCTTTCTACTGGTGACTGGTGACGTTGATGTGACGTGAAAAAAAAGACAAGCAAATTTGCCTACTGGCTATGGGGGAAGAGTCAATCATCTATTTTTAGTGTGAAAATGGTAATATTGTCTTGTAGTGTATATTAAAATAAGAATTCCAGTTAGTTTTTAATCATAGAACTGCTTCGCTTGTGTATTTTAAAAGGTAAGATATATGGTAGAAAAATACAGTACGGCCATTTCTTATCTCTGCAGGAGTGTAAATGTTTAACTTTCAGCATCTCCGCTCACTCGTCTTATTCTCTCTCTGCCTCTGTGTTCATTTCCTTTGATAAATGCTCTTTTCATCCTTTGAGTTTCATCCTCAGCTTAGAGAAACAAACAGGCCGTCGAGGGTTGAATCTTCAGCTCTAATACGTGTGATCAAAGCGCTGTGCTTCGGGGAGCTGAGATCAGTCAGTCAGAGCTTTAAGCAGACAGGTACGTCACACAGACAGACAGACAGCCGAGCCGTGTCATCGTGAAGGATGGCAGAGCACACATTATGCTGACACTGTCTGCTGCATGCAACACACACAGAAAGATGTTTCACACTTTTCCCTTCTACATCAAGTGGACATCAACAGCAAAAAAAAACATGTAGCATCTGTATCTTTGTCACACTGAACAAACTAGAAGGGAAATCTAGACTAGAGTGATGCCAAAATAATGCAAGCTGAAGCCTCATCATCTCAACTCTGCATTTATTTTCTAGTCATTAATCATTTCATATATTCAACATACGTTTTTGAAAACCAGAAAACAGTGGATTATCGTGTACAGCAAACGGCTTATTCCCACAGATATTTACCCTTATTGTTAGGCGACACAAACACACACAGACTTTCACTCAGGAGGCCACTGTTCCTGTCCCGTGTGAAAACAACACCCAAGTCAACACTGTGATATTTTTGCAGACATGACGCACTTAACTTATGTAATGTATAATCAAACTTAAGTTACATGTGACATAGTCATATTAACAAACAGCAAAACAACCAACAAACAAGCAAACCGAAGCAGAAACCTTCAATATATTTTGCCACTGTCGCCCCCATCGTAACATCATATTTGAACGTTTTAAATTATTTCTCTCACATACTCTTGGTAATGAGTGTCATACTGCCTTGTTAGAAAGAAAAGAGAGGGAGAAAGAAAGGGTGAGACACACTGTCAACAATTTTAGAAAAAGTTTTCACCATGCAAATAGTTCAGTCAAGGTTTTCAGATCTCACTCAACATTTCTGCTGCTAACACAAGATAATGGAGGAAAATGACATTTGTGGTGTTTAGAACACTGAAACAAACAAAAAATCATTAGTTTTACCAAAGGTGGAAATGATCAGTTCTCAGTGAGGTCTGTGGGTTATCCAGAAAAACTAAGAGATAGTTCCTGGAAAGACACATTGCTGTTGAACTGTCAGTCATGCTGGCAGCAGGATGCAAATGGTCAGCCTACCACTTTGGTCCAGACTGGAATAAATCTGTCCAATATGACTCTTGGATGGAGTGTTACTAAATTTTGTGCAGACATTTAGGACCCCTGACCTCTCACCGAGCACCGTAATCAGGTCAAAGCTTCAGTTTGTCAACTCAACATCAGCATGTCGGCACTATACAGCTAATATATGTGTTGTTGTTACGGCCGCTGCTCTGGCCTCCCTTGTTCTATGTGTTTTCTTCTAGACTAAAACCTAGTGATGCCTCCTGTCCGTCATGCTGGCTATGCCATCCCCATTTTCCAACGGCTCCTCCTCCTAGGCCTCGATTGGTGCTGCACTGGAGAAGGAGGACCAATCGTGGCCGGCCAATCTGGAAGCCAGGCTATAAATGCTCTGCAGGCCGGTCCAACATGGCGACTGACTGGTGGTGGCAGCTCGCCCTTGTGGTGGAGATTTCCACATTGTGAATTGAGACTTTTGATTGCTTGTGTCTGTGAATTGAGGCTTTGATTTAACTTTTCCTGTTTTGTGAAACCTTTTGAAGTGTGGCCAGGTTTTAGTTCTAAAAACTGATTGACAGTCTCCTTATGTTCCTTTCATTTAGATTAAACTTTGTAGTTCTATTGTTGTTTGGTTTTTTTAGTTAGTTAGATAGTTAGGCTTTGTTTTCCTTTGCTTTGATTAAGGTAGAATTATAGCTCAGTAGTGAGTCCTCTTTTTGTTATATTGTGTTTTTGATTTGAGCAGCACCCGTTGGCCCTCTTCCTTGGTTTGTACAGTTTGTTAATTTGCCATTTACTTACTTAACTTACATTAAACTACTGTCACCCTTTACTACCTGGGTTTTCTTTATGTTGCTTCCCTTTCCCAGCGAGCCGGGTCGTAACAGTTGTGAACATAACAAAGTCAATTCCATTTACCTTTATTAATTTAAATGTTGGTGGTCTCAGCAAATGAAACACTGTGAACCTGTTTTGGGACCAGAGGAACTCCACAGATGAATTTGTACATTTTGTGACTGAACCAAACCTTTGCTATGAAACAGAAACCATTGAACTCCTTCATGTTTCCCACAATCCTCCTCGTGTTCACACCTATGTATGAATTCTGACGATGGAATCAGCTTTCAGCTACTATTGGTTGAGAGTGGTCTACGACCCACGACACGTTCAGGTCCACAAAACCTCAGAACCCCTCTGTTCTCTCTCATCTCTCCTGCTCTTCTCTCCTGCTCTTTTCTCTGCTGCTCCCACGCTCGGACCTGATGGCTCTCTGACCGGCGTGTGGGGCGGTCGGAGCAGACACACTAAAGCCCTTACAGCAGCCAAATAAAAAACAAGTGCACTTTATTAAAGTATTTTTAAATTAGGGTTTAGTTCCCTGAAGTAGCTATGAACTTTTTCCGTCAGTGGTTGTCTGCTTTACTTGCACATATAATTTACCACCACTCAGACACATCAGAGCTTTCAGGGAAATACCTACTTCCTACGCACAACTGCCACTTGAATGTTGATGTAAAAGGCTTTTTACAAGTAAAAAAAGTGAATTAACTGGGAACCTCTACATGATGTGAACTGGACATTATCAGTGAAAGTACCAGTATTCTGCTGAGTGTTATCAAAGCAGGAGGGCAAGGTAAAGAAACAGTACATGCTTCAAGCTTTCAGGCTTTTTGCAGTTTATAAGTGATAACATGCTTGAGTTTCGACTGACAGTTACCTTTGACAGAAAGGAAAGAGCTTTTTTAGAGTGAGCAAACACAGTGATATTGTGGGCAAGCCCTTTGGTGAGCCTGAAGAAAGTGAAACAGAGAGAGCAGCAGAGGTGTGAGGAGTGTTTCACAGAGCAAGATCAACAGTAAAACCAGGAGCACTTCAGAAGACCAGCTATATTTGCAGCAACAAACAGGCCTTGCTTTTGCTCAGGACAAGATGATCTCCACAACAGCACAACTGACCCGCTGTTCCCTTGGTGTTAGAGGCCCCCAGCAATCAATATTTCAGGTTTTAGTTTGGCCTAATATATCAGATAAACTAGACCCAGTCAGGCTTGGTTTAAGCTCAGGTTTAACCAGTGTTACAATCGATCAGCCAGACTGAAACACAGTGTTTTCTCCCACCACACTGTCTCTCAGTGCAGCTGCTCTGTGAACATAAGTCAGAGTCAAACTGCAGCACATGTCAAATTTATCCCAATACAACACAGGCTGCAGTTATTACCTACTTAAAATGTAGAGCTCAGACATGAATCAATCTAAATTAACTGCAAAGACACTGCCTTACAATACTGAGTACTCCATGAAAATAATGCACATTTTCAACACAAGAATCATAATCCAGCTTCTTTATTTTCTAGAACTTTGTAACTGTGTCATCCAAAAATAAAAAAAAATAAAAAGATCAAAAATGATCTTTCCAGGGGTCTGTAATCCATGTCAGAAGCTGTGAGATGTCATATTGAAATGTATACCTTTATTGAAACGATAATTTCTTAAAATACAAACATTGACCAATCATGAACCCAAAATGACAACGTTATAAGGACAGAAATGCCACAAACTGAAGTAGGGACAATTCAACAGTGCCAAGTTCATCTTGTCCAAGTCTGTGCTCACGGCTGGCCTTACAACATGCTGGCAAAGGTTCACACTGGCTTTGTGTGTCTCTATGGATTTGTCTATTGTATTTCTTTATATTTTATGTTCAGTATGTACTGCTCTGTTTTCACTTTATGACTCAGTTGTCTTCATTTGAAGTTAATACAATCTGTGGTTGATGGTTTGGGTCCTTTATGTTAAATTTAACGAGTTATGAAACCACACTTGATCACATTAGCTCAACATTGGCTTCATGGAACTGCTTTATTCAGGATCACTTCGTCTGGCTTTTCAAATAAGGCCTGTTTTAATTTCCTCTTTGAAACAACCCTCTGAGTATGTAATGGACAAAAGTGAATGAAGTGGGCTTAATTTTTCCCCAAAGCATGTTTGTTCTCTGCGCTGGTCTTGCTCCAGTGGTGAAGTATGAGTTTTGTTACAGGCAAAATAAGCCCAGAGCCATTTAATCAGTGCAGTCAGAACTGATGTACAGGTGGGACCACATCATAGATTTACACGTCCCGTATAAATTTTTACATCCAGTAACCAAGTCAACACTTATGTTGTAACCTTTTGGTTGCAAATTTAAAAAAAACAAAATGCATTTTTTCATTAATTTAATCACATTTCAAATTCATTATCAAACAATCATGGATGTGTTATTACTGTTTTTCTTTTCATTATTCGTTATTCATACATTGATTATGATTTTGAAAGACATATTAGTGTCTTTTTCTCTTAATGTATAATTAAAATATATGTACATGTTGTGGCATCAAAAAGGTAAAGATGAAATTCCATAACAACACAAAATTGCTTGCGTCAGTCAAAACCCTGAGTGAATTCAAGTGAACATTAGATTTGAAGTCATGTGATAACTACCGAGTCCCTGTGGAGCTTTCAGAGCCGAGGACAAAGCCCTGTGTGATGTGTCTGCAGGATGCGCTGAGTGATCTCCCTCTCTGTAGTAGCAACTCGCTGACAACTGGTGGCAGTCATGTGCTTCTAAAACTGCATGAATGGGCTGTCACACGAGTACACAGTGAAAAGTCACATCCTCCTGCAGCTACACACACATACAGAGAAAACCCACGCACACACTTAAACACACAAATACATACACATGCATGTACAACAGAGCCATAAACACTAACACAGCAAGTAGAATTGAGACTCTCATGCAGATCAGCATGATGTGTGGTTGTGTGGAGTTTCTTTTAAACCCACCCCTCCCTGGTCTGATTCTCTGCCAAAGCCTCGGCCTCTACAGCTGGCTGTATCCAAGCAGCCGTGACACTGCAGAGATTTAGAGGATTGTGGGCAAAGAGATGGACACAAGGCTCATTGAAGGAGGAAGATTGGTTCCAAGTGGGAAATCGAGGGGGGAGGGGGATTCCACCTTAACCCTCTGTGTTCGAGCTTTACCCTGCAAACACTTGGAGGGAATGTGTCCCGGAAGGATCCCCTGGCAATGATAAAGCTGTTCCTAACGATGTGTTTTTACGTCCTCACTGCTCCTACACAGAAACAGCCACAAATACTGACATGTCAACATGGAGGATAATGAACATAGGAAGAGCAGAGGCACATTTTCATTTGGGTAAGAAAAGAGGTTACCATGATTTTCCACTGAAATTGACATGGGGGGTGGATGAGGACTCAGGCGCATCACACAAAATGCTCAAACAAAAGTCTTTAATGAAAAATAAATGAAATCTCAACGAAACTCACAGCAATTCTTGGCAACACATGGACATGGATGTGGAGAGAAACGTGGTCGTGAACATGAAGCATAACGTGACGTGAAAACAGACGATCCAGCAAAAACGAACAAAAAAACAACTGACTTAAATAGTGTCGAGGTGGTGATTAGCATAAACAGAAAACACAGGTGACATGATGTAGAGGGTGTGGCTGGTAAGTGACATGAATCAGAGACAAGACACTGGACAGAGAAATATGACAGACAGAACAGAAACCAAAACACAGAACTAGAACAGACAGAACTAAACATTACATAGGACAAGGCTGGGTAAGGGCAGGACAGGACAACAACATGACAGGACTACACAGAAAGAACTATAACAAAACACAGGCAGAAAACTAAGACACAGAACAAAGACAAAACTAAGACAGAACATAGAAAGACAAATACAAGACATGAACAGGACTGTGGCAAAAACGAGACTAAACTGAGAAGAAAAAACAGTGATAGCCGGCAGGAACGTGACAAAACAACTAAGGTAGAACAAAACCAAAGGCTAAACCAAGACCTGGGTGCAAAACTTGACAGAAATAAGTCTTTGACAGTTCCTTATTATGGATAATATCGAGGCCTATCTAGCAGGGGAAGAGCTGACCCTGTCAGAGAGGCCATACTCAAACCTCTCAGTTGTCACGTTTCTATTCACCACATGTGTTCGGGTAGCAGCCACTACTTCTAAAAGTATCCTGTCCCGATACCATTGTGTTCATTCCCAACCTAAGAGGAATAATAAATCCCTAACAGTGCCCCACCCCCCCCACC
>JBBMOC010000241.1:0-37700 GCA_037975185.1 Centropyge bicolor | reverse complement strand
CAATTCAGTATCTGCTAGGAAGAGAGCAACCCTTCCTGTGATGTGCAGTAAGCTGATAACTTAGCTCAAAGTTTGACTGGCTAATTGAACCATTCTACTGTAGTTGTATCACCGTGAACATGCCAGCCAACACTGTCCAACAGCTGACTGAGCTGTCAAGCAATTAAACGCTACAAAGAGTTTTGGTTGTGGAGGAGGAGAAAATTACCCACACACACACACACTCGCTACACACCTTAAATCTTATGGTTCCCTTTGCCAACACTTGCTTAGGTAAAGCTGAATTTAGTGCTCCTGTTTCCATAAAATCACAGTCCTGATCCAGGTTAAACGTAACAGATGAGACGAGAGTCACAGTGTTCATGCGCTGGCTTTAGAGTGCAGCATGACGTCCAAGCACAACCATCTCATTCGACCTCAGGCGAGTTTCAGTGAACATTAATAGCAGTGATTGTGCACTAATACCTTCTACTATAACTCAATATTCAGCCCAGTTGCTTCATTCTGTGTACAAATACCATACTGCTAGCAGTGCATACACCAAAACCTATTCTACATGCAGTTTATACGCCAAGCCTTCCAATTCACTTCTGTGGGCAGCAAAAAATATCAGGTGACATACTATAAAGAGCGTGACATAGGGTTGGATGTTGGGATGGATGGAAGTTATCATTGGCTTGTTTTAACTTACGTCCATAAGTTAACAGCTGTGGCGTATTAACCTTGCATCACATTCGTAAGTTAACCTGCTTATCTGAAACCCAACTATGATCTTTTCCTAAACCTTACCAAGTAATGTTGTTGCTTAACCTAACTGACCTTTTCGTGTCAACTGCATTTGCTTTGTTACCATGACGATGAAGGTCACCTGAATAAGCATCTGCATCATGACATATAGAAATATTTATAATCCCTGTCATTAAAAAGAAATAAAATAAAAATGTATCCACTACCATAGAGTTATGTTTATTTGAAATAGCGTTGTAATAAAGTTGATAACCCCAGTTTTTGTTAGTTATGTATTAGTAACCAATTATATGCAGTGTTTGTTTCTGTGAAAGCTTTTTCGTGTACATTTGTGTACTGAATGGTTTCCTGCTCTTCTGCCCTTTAGCTTCAACTACTGTGAGGACCTGTAAAACCAGAGCTGAGCAGAGCACAACATCTTCAGAATAATAATGTTGCTGCAGTGTTGAACAGGACTTTTAGTTGAACATTGTACAAGGCTGGTAAGGAAGTAATAAAAGTGCATTTTATCTTCTGTATAGACAATGTAGCGTCACAGATGCAACTCTGGAGATTTGGATAGACCTGACTCTGTTGCATCATGTGTGAGAGAAGTTAAGTGTGATTCCAATTTCAGGAAGAAGACTATGACAGTAGCCCTCTGACCCCAGTGTACACTTTTGTTTTTAGCCATCATTTTGTTTTTGCTCCACAAGATTAGCAGTTTTTTACAGTGGTGAGGCTGTTGTGCTCTGTATTTAAAGTGAAAGGTAAAAGTCAGTGAGGCATGAAGGTGCTGAAGGACTTAGCTGGACAGTAGCCAGTGACCATATGTCACTTACGCTGGTGTGTATATTACAAACTGAAGCCATATTTATGTCTCTCCACACTTAGATGTTACACTGTTATTTTGCAGTGATTATAGAGCAACATGAAACATGAAAACAGCATTTAATTGCTCAATTAAATTAAATTAGATGTATGGAAAGTATTCAGTAAGACATCTTGGTTAGTGTTTGCATACATTTAATTTGCAATGTAATGGCCCCACTCGACTGGATAGATTGACTTTGCCTTATGGGAAAGATGCAATTACCTGTTTCTTACATTGATCTATTCAAGCTGTGGCTTCATAATAAGAACACTTGACTGCCTTCATTCTTATCAAAAGTACTATGGCAGAAGTTTGGTAAGGTACAGGTCTTATTCACCTGAATATAAATGTGTGTTGATTTTGGGCCAAGGAAAAAAACATTTTTCTTGGGAGGACAGGTTCATTTCCTCTGCCTGTGTGATGTGATTGCATCAATACACAGCTGCTTTTGTCAAATATAATTTAGACAAAGTGCACATTTAAAAATATCAGTCTTCACAAGATACAAAGTCATAACTTCACCTTTGTTTATTTTGAAATATAATTTTTGACTTTTTAAAGTTGCCTGTGTAGCTGACTTCAGTCATGTAGTGGTCTTTTAAAAAAAATACTCATTTTAGCTCACACCCTACATGTGTGTTTTATAATAATGTATTAATAGTAGGGCTGTCAAACAGAACCATTAAAAGAATTAACTTGATTAATCACACAATTACTCTGTGATTAATCACAAAAATACTATTTTTAATTTTCGTCGGGATATAAAACAAGTATGTACTGTTGGAAATAAAGAAAAGACAAACTAGTCTGAGAAATCAATTTCTCTTACTTTATGATTACAGTTAGTCCTTCAACTAACATATCATTGTGCCTGGCATTACAGAGACACAGTGAACAGTCCCATTGTACAATTAAACCTTTACATGACTTCCAGCTAGCTCTGTGCTACTGCTCCTGCTAGCACTAGCATACGTGAAGTACTTGGCGTTGAGGTGATATTTAAGGCTTGTTGTGCTTCGGTGATACAATAAATCGTCACCACAGTATTTACAGACATCTCTGGTCTTGTCTGAATCCCCACCTGGAGTTCTTATGAACAGAAACTGATTGTGTATAACACCTATGTCTGACGCCTCCTGTTCAGCCATCTTTCACTGTTGCTGCCAGGCTGCATGTGTGGGCAGCGACGTAGAACGCAGACTGACAGACAGGCTCTACCTAAGTCATGTGATGCGATTAATCACGTGTTAATCTTTCATTAACGCGTTTGTGATAGATTGATTTATATTAAGAAACTGATAAGTGATAAAAATGTTTTATAAAATCAGTCATTAGAGAATGGTCATCTAAAACAGTAAAAAGGAGAACTCACTTATAAATGGATGCTGTAACTGTAAAACCTTTCATCATTATTAATTTTCAAATTCATTGTGGATGGGATTAAAACTGTGAAAGCTGTTAAAATGTTAAGTGCTACAAAAGAGCTTAAAATGCTTAAAAACAAGGTTAAAACGGTTAAATATACCTGTCAGATGTGTTTATCTGGTATCTACCTGTTGAGCCTTCAGCAAGATTGATTGCGATTGATTAGTTATGCCTGCAGAGGCCGGAAAGAGGAGCTCTCGGTCACGATGCCTCATTCTCAATGAAGCTGCCAGAGAGATAGCATCGTGTCTGAGCGTCTTTATTGATATTTCCCCTTTCCAGGTATGTAGTGATTATTTATATTTTATGAGTTGTTCTCTGTGTGTTTTATAAACTTGCTAACTGCGTTTTGAGTATGTTAAATTATTTTACATGTTTATATGTTTTAATTCCTTACTGGCGTAATGTTAAAGCAGCAGTTAGCTTAACTCCATCAGCATGTGGACAGCACGGAGCCGCACCTTGTTAAGCGTGCATTAGACTCACATGGCGTACCTTTGTGTTTATGAATTATAGTATGATATTGTTAACGTGTATAATGTGGTTAATATGTATGGTTGTTGCAATAGTTATGAGTTTATGTCACAAGAGTGTCTGAATTTAAAGACTTGACAAATGTTTAAGAAATGGTTCATTTACAATGCATTTAGTTTTGAACAATTGAAGTTAATGTTTATTATTTTAAAGGACAATTTCACTGTTATATTTAAGTTTATCTGTTCAAGAAAATGTGAAATGTACTTACCTGTTAAAGGACAGTGAAATATTCATGTTTAAGAGAACATTTGTATTTTTGTAAGTTTTTTGGAAACAAAATAAGATTCTCAATGAAGCTGCC
The DNA here is from genome assembly GCA_037975185.1 of Centropyge bicolor. Taxonomy (NCBI): domain Eukaryota; kingdom Metazoa; phylum Chordata; class Actinopteri; family Pomacanthidae; genus Centropyge; species Centropyge bicolor. The sequence continues at coordinate 33,837 of JBBMOC010000241.1, read as the reverse complement.
AGAGAGATATCATGGTGTCTGAGCGTCTTTGTTGGTATTTCCCCTTTCCAGGGTGTAACACGTTATTGTTTCCAGATTAATCATGTGCAAAAAGCATGTGTTAATGCCTTAATTTTGACAGACCTAATTAATAATTATTAATCTTCTCTTTGTGTTTGGTTTACCCACAGTGATCGGACGACCCACTATTTAATAGTAACAGATCTTGTACCTCTAAAGCTGGACAACCTAACCTCAATTCACACATTACTCCTGACCTTATCAGGACCTCAGAAAGCTTTGCTGTCATTGGGCACTCACACACACACACACACACTGTAGCTTTTACAATTCCAGCCAGTAGAAAAGCATTGCTCTTAATTAGTGCTCTTAGTTAGTTGTGTCATCAGTTAACGGCTACATCCTCACTCTGCAAATATCATTGAGCATTTGTCCATTCAGATATAATGACTAACAAGGAGTGGGTGTTGCCGAGCACACTGACTGAGTAAATTCTCTCAGTGTACTAAGAATTAGATAAGCTTAGTGCAAAAACTATTGAAGTACTTGTAAATGTTAAAATTGAATCACTGCTATGCATTTCCACTGATACAAGGATCATTATGAAGCCTTTTAAAGCGGAAAATACTTTTTGAAAGCTAAATGACACAAAATGTTGTCACATTTAGAGACATGTGCTGTACTGCACTTAAAAGCCAAACCCAGTAAACGTACTTAGAATTGGGTTAAGACCAAGCGTCAACCTCCGGCGCTGAAAAATGAAGCCAATGCGGAAGTGCAGAAAAGCTGCAGTTCCTCGAATAACCGCTAGAGCAGGCCGCAGAAGGGAGTCAATTACATTTGAGCCCCATGTTAAAATGTCCGATTTTACGACAGAAAAAAACATATTTACAGCCTGGTTCAAAACATGGCTCTAGTCTCATAAGCTGTTTTTCTACTCCATAACAACTCTGGGAGTAGGGGGGGGGGGGGGGGCAAATTTTTTAATAAGACATCATTATGCACAATTCATAGCTGTCAATCTAAGTGGCGCCACTTTGATTGACAACTAGCCACTGACGGTCTAAAGGGCGTCACCCTGGCTAATTCTAGTCACTGAGTTTGGGAAAGAGATCGTCGTGGGGTTAGCTAGTTAGTTATTTATTTAGTTAGTTATTTCGAATAAAGAAGCTTTTTTCAGCCAATAGCGTTCATTCAGCCGGCCCATAGGACCCGCCCTCGCTCCACCTCTTTGTCCATATTTGGAGTAACCGGAGGTAGGCTACCAAGATGGCTACGCACTACGATTTGCTTCATTTTTGCTCTTCAGAAACCTATGGGTGACGTCACGGACACTACGTCCATATTTTATACAGTCTATGGTTAAGACATGATTATGAGTTTCTGACATTTGTTTGACCACAGAATTGCATAATTTGAACACAACATGTAGCCTAACATTTGCAGTAATTAACAGTTAAAACTAAGGCAAACAGCACTTACTGGCCTCTGTCTTGGTCATCTGTGGGTGTTCCACTCTCTGCCACACAGAGTGACAGCTGAGACCATGGCTACTCCAATACATGTCTTAGAGGTCCACTTTCCACTGCATTTCCATGGTGTCATTGATTGATGGACTTGATTTCAGATGGCTCAGGTTTGTGGTTCTTGCGCATATACTCCAGTGTCAGTTTGGCTCAACATGGGCCTGTTTTGTGTTCTCGTGGCATTTTACAATTCTTCACATTGATTGCCTGTTTCGTTGAAAACTATGCAAACTGGGATCCTGTTTCTTTCAGACAGAAAGAACAAGTATTTCTCAGTGTGTTCATACTTAACTGCATGTTTTCACCTTTACCCTCTATTTTCTTTACAAGACTTGTTTTGCCATTTCAGTGTTTGAACCCGGGCTCCAAGCTCTGAAAGCAAGCTTGTTCTTCGCGACTACAAACCTGAAAGATAAAAGGTGAGGTGACATGATAATGTATCACTTGCAAGCAGTCTGGCTCAGGTTATATTGAAATTTAGTTCAGGGTCAGGATTTAATTGTATTTCAGTTGGGATTGCTAAAGCAAGACAGATATATTAAGTACAACTTTGGACTTTAACACTGTTCATTTCCCTTTTCCTATAGTCAGTGTTGTCACCGCAGCAAATTTTAATCCAATTCATGACTTGGCAGATCGAAAAACGGCATCACTGTGGAGGGCACTGATCAACAACATATTTTCTTGTTTAAATTGACTACAGTGTGTGTGTTCCTGGTAATGAAGGAACATAGAGAGCCTTAGTGTGACTGTGGACTCTCAGCCTTATAAATGGATTTTGACACATAAGATACATCAGACAAAATACACATATAATACTTGTTAGTCAGATACATTCAGTGTTGGTTTGGGTCTTTTTCTCAACATTATTCTTTCTGTTGTAACTACTTTGTAAACCTTACTTTTTGGATTCTAATACAATACAGTGGTTTAGCAACACAGTGAATTATCCAGTACTGATGTTCATTTGGTGTGTGGACAACGTCAGCATGCATCTGAATTAGGTTTGCTGCCACTGGGACTGGTTCAGCATGTAGTCCCCCTCAGACCTCAGAGACTGCGAGTACATCACCATCAAACAAACTGCTTACCTTTCTACAAATACCCTGTCTCCCCTCTGGCCCTAAATCCTATTATGTTTTAGGAAGGAAGTGGGAAAAGGAGTTGAATATGTAGGAACTTGAGGAGGGAGAAGCAGTGTGCTGCCCTCAGAGGGAGAGAGAGAGATCAAGAACAAGACAGACAGAGCGAGTCAGACAAAGGAGGGACATGGTTGGTGATGGAGGGGAGAAGGTTACAGCAGTGGGAGATGATTAGCATATTGCTACAGGGACTGAGTTGTGTTGCAGTTACACTTTACAAAGAGCATATATGCTTTTTTATGCATAAGTTTGGTTCAGGGAAACACACTTTAATGTGGAGTTTAAAAAAAAAGTATATATATAAATATTGCAGCGACAGTGTATGGTCATGGAAATGTGCTCCAGGTTACGTCTGTACGAGAACAGGCCAAGGCCCACAGTTTAAAACAGTTTAATAAACTCAACTCCAGGACACGGTTTCACTGATGAAAATCAATATTATATTTCTTGCCACTTCTTTATAGCTGTATAAATGAAACCTAATGTGGGCTAGCGCACAGCGGCATGAATTCACTTTCAGTATTTGCATGGCAGTGCTGAAAAACTGGTGTACTAAAGGAAATATATATCACCCAGCCACTGAACTGTACTATAAACTAAAGATCCTGGGTTATTTACGCATGGCCATATGGCCCCCTGGATGTGCAAAAATTGAACTGAATAATATAGGGACAAATGGCACCTTTGCAGCACAGCTAAGCACAGCACACACCACAGGTATTTTTATTTTTTTTATTTTTGTCATTGGTGTATTCAAGGGTTACTTAGGCAGCTTCTTATAACTGTTACATACAATTTGCGAGAGACATATTAAGAAAAGAATGACCAATACCAAGATATCCTGACTTTTAATCCATGGTATTTATCAAGCTCCAAGAGAACTCCTTTTCCCATTATGCAACCAGTAGCATCTTGTTTTGTTGTCTGTGTCTGAAAAATAATAACTTTAGTATTGTACTTAAAAAAGAAATAGAATGCCATATAATAGATGTATAGTAATAAGTAAATCAAAATATAAGCAAAGTTTACATGTGATAAACTGCAGTGTTACAGTTTAGGGCTCTTTGATATTAAACCCAATGGGTCTTAATCCGGTCCTGAATTTAGGATTTTACATGATTACATGTACATTACATGATTTTGCTTTGGCAAAGACATTTTAGAGGTTAACTGGATTGCCGGGGTTATGTTGACTGAAATAGTTCTTTTTCCGTTCAGTTTAGGCCTCTAAAAGACTTGGTGGTGGATGGTGGTGCTGGTTAAGGATTGAAGAAGACTCCACACAGATTCATGGCTATAGAGCAGCTAGTACTGCTACTTGGGGTTCAGTATCTTGCCCAAGGACAATTCAACACATAGACTGCAGGAGCCAGGGATCAAACCACCAACCCTCCAACTGGTGGACAACCTGAGCTACAGTCCTAAGACAGTCAGGTCCTCCAGGAACTGGTGAGTTGTGTAAGCATTGAGAAGGCTTGCATCACCCGGTTACAATGACAGGTGCAGGTAGCAGTGTCACAGATCAGCCTGTCACTCGCAGATTAGATTCACTGTACTGGATTCATCCCTGTTGTCATAGCACAGATTACAAGTATTGAGACAACAAAATGCAGTTTACCATCTGACCAGAACAGCAAAAGAAGCAGTGAACTTCAGTGCAGTGTATGTACATATGTATAGTATATATGGGTCATATTAATGAATTTTTTTATAATGCGTTCGTTTAAAATATACAAAATACATCATTATGCACAATTCATAGCTGTCTATCTAAGTGGCGCCACTTTGATTGACAACTAACCACTGACTGTCTAAAGGGCGTCACCCTGACTAATTCTAGTCACTGAGTTTGGGAAAGAGATCATTGTGGGGTTAGCCGGCTAGCAATGATATTTAGCATTTAACCTAACTGGTTAGCCATAGCTAGTTTGATTATTTCGAATAAAGCGGCTTTTTTCAGCCAATAGCGTTCATTCAGCCGGCCCATAGGACCCGCCTCAGCTCCGCCCTCGCTCCACCTGTTTGTCCATATTTGGAGTAACCAGAGGTAGGCTACCAAGATGGCTGCGCACTACGATTTGCTTCATTTTTGCTCTTCAGAAACCACTACGTCCATATTTTATACAGTCTATGGGTGGATCGTGCAGCCTCCATCCCTTTGCAGCCAGAAGCTCGCCGACGTGTGTGCCACACTTCAGGCAAGCCTGGAAGTTCATCCACTACACGGCTACACATCATAAACGTCTGCACACCGGACCACATTTGGACAGAATGTTGCCAAGTACATATGCCCCAGAGGTGGCAAAAAGATATTTCAGTCCAGCAGCGAAGAAGGACATAATGTCTGCGGGTCTGCATGTCCTGCAGGTGAGAAGAAGACGGGTGAGTTGCTCTGCTGTTCACCACGCCCAGTGCAAACTGAAAACCGCCTCTTTTTTCAATTTTAACATTTGCCTTTTACATAGTGTTGTTTCACTTTTCAACATGTTCCCTGCAGACATTTCCCCCAATAAATCAATGTCCATGTCATTGACTGAGTGTAGCCCAAAGGTTGACTGAATAACAATAATATCTACAACACATCAAATGCATACACAGTATAGTCTTCAGTAACTGCACTATATTTGATGTATGACTGATAAACACAGAACTTAGAATAAATGAAATTATATATTTTTTATTTGCACAGTAAAACAAATCCGCAAAAACACAGCCCCCCAAAGAACAAAAAACAAATTGTGCTGCTGAGATTTAGAAAACCCCTAGAGGCTTATAGGTTGCCACTGGCTGACAGCCCTCATGGCCGGAAGAAGTTCTTTTCATTTCTGTCCAACAGCTTTGAGAAAATTCTCATTTATTACCATGTCTGGCCTCTCAGGGCTTTAGCTTTGCTGAGGACCTCCAGTACGTTGCTATAATGCAGGAACCTGATGATAATGGGCTTGGGCCTGTTGGAGGGTGGAGAAAGCTTCCACCCCTGTGGGCCCACTTCAGCTCATGGTGGTCTGTCTGCATCTTCTCTTCACTTTGTCCTCACAATCAGAGCATTTTCCTTGACTGATTTTTGAATTCCATCAAAGATAATGTTATGTACTTTACAACGACCTCCTACATAATCACTTTTGTCACTGAGTGAGAAAAGAATTTGCAGGTTGTTTCCACATCATTGTCAGCCTCTTTACAGGTACCCTTCACTTTCAGTAGCTTTTAAAGTCCTGAGATTCCTTTTGAGTAAATTTAAAACCCTGAGGGCACAGACTTCTCTCAGCAGCTCCCTAAACTCTTTTGCTTGAGAAGTCAAGAAGATTTCAAAACAGGATTTGAAGTTTTTCTCCCGGATTTTATAAAAGTGATCTTGCTGATCGTGTAAATTTAAGCACTGAGCCATGGAGATGGTCTCCAAATGATTGTTGGAGCTTCCTTTAGGTGGCATGGTAGTTTGAAGATCAGATCAGATAATATGACCCACGAAGACCAGAATAAGGCCTCCAAGGCTAAAGGCCTAGATGATCCAAATCTGAACAAAATGACACATCCAGAGTTACTGGCTTAAATGGCTGATAAAGTTGTTGAAACCTCTGTTCAACTGTATTTATATGGAATTCAAACAAGGATTAAAGAGATACTATAGAATGGGAGATCCATATATATACATATATATACATATATACATATATATATATATATATATATATATATATATATATATATATATATAGATAGATATAGATATAGATAGATAGATCAGCACAGGAAATACCTATAGGTGTTATCTTAACGTAGCTTGGCTAGAGTGGACCAGCAACTTTGGTGACACAGAACTTTTGCTTTCACCATGAATATCCAGTGTAAACACACAATGCCTCTCATGCTCTCATGACAAACAGTGTGAGGAGCATACATACTCCCAGACATACAGTCACTCTCAGTCAAGAGCCACTGGCACTGCTTTAACAGAAACTCTAAGTTTCACACAGCACTTACATCAAACAGAATAAAACAAATGCACAGCAGTTAAATAACAGCGTTATCTCTGACTATATGAACAGAGTTGTCTCTCTTGATCGCAGCAGATCACAAAGCTCCCGTACAAAGCGTAACAAGATTTACAACTTTACACAGCTCTGTATAAAATCTTAATCAAACTTGCTACAGCGATCAGGCGTAACATATTATCATTAGGAAGCTAATGTTGTGTCAAAGGGGAGCTATGAACGCAGCTGAATGACTACAGTATCAAATTAATATTCACATTGATTCAATTGATAAGGCCTTGGGCGTTATCACGGAATAAGGCAGAACAATTGATGGGCTACTAGAGCTACAGGGAAATTTATCCTCTAGACGCCTCTTCATGGTGACACATTCATGAGATAAAAAAAAAATCCAAAAAAAAAGTTGACCCCTGGTTTCTAGTTAATATTAGCCCTTTTTTAATTTTAGTTTGTATTCTCCAAAGAGTGGTTGGTTGGCTGGACAGTGGCGTTGGGTCTATAGCTACAATGGTTCTGGCTGGACACTAATAACAGCAATGTGGTTATGAGGTCATGTGATCAAACCAGGAAATGACTGCTTTGCAAAAATCAAACATGTCTTTTTTTCATCCTTTTTTAATACAACATTTTTTGGTTGTGAAATTCTTGTGTTACTAGATGCCCATTTTTGAATTTTAAAAATGCCATTTATGTATATCTGCATGTGAATTACATTCCTGCCTCATCATTTTAAGCCTGTGGTTTTTTAAGAGCCAGGTGTCAGGATCTCTGCTGCTGATCCAGGTTTTCTCTCAGTTTGTGTGTCTCTCTGTGTTTGTGTGGGTGTGGTGCTCCTCTCACTCTCCAGGGTCCCTGATCACTGCTCTGCCTGCTCACCTGCTCCAAGCCACACCCCTGCAATCCATCAACTCATCCACTCAGCAGTGTGTGAGCTTCAGCTCTTCGTTCACACTTCGCCAGATCACTCCATCTGCCATCGTGTGGCCCCACCCTCGGTCATCCGCCTGCCAACTCTGCTTGTCTGCCATCTGCCTTCCTGCCCATTCTCCACTGCCATACCAGCCATCATCTCCGAATCATCTGCACCTCAGGCTTCCCCTGCACGGCCTGCTCTCACCTCTGGATCCCACTGACCATCATTCAGCCATTAAAACCAATATTTGGTTTTGGTATTATTTGGTAAAACTACTTTCTGAGTCTCTGTTTGGATCCAAATATCTCTGAATGTAACAGCAAAGTGTCTTTGAACACATGGCAGAAGCTGACCTTCAAGACTTTCTGTCACAAAGTCAGGTGACGTCGTATAAAGACTGGCGATGGATGGATAGATGGGCAACACAGGACTTTCACTCAGGAGACTGGGTTTGACCTGACTTGGCCTGTTTGTAGTACCATCATATTTAGGTGTTGCTAGAACGCCTGGGAACGCCTCCATTCACCCGATGGCAAACGTTAAGTTGTCAGCACAACTTTCATTTTGCAGCATCTTTCAAACTATAATGTCTCGCTTGAACGTTCAAACAACAGTCATTCAACATGTCAGTGTTTGCTGGGTGATGATGAGTACTTTCCCGTCTTTAGTATGTGTATTCAGGGCCGTCAGGGGAACTTTGTCCACATCCCTGTCTTTGATAAAAAGCAGAGAAACTCAGAGCAGAGTTGTGTTTTTTATCATGATAGAGATAGAAAACACAGAGCAGTGGCAGACTGAGGCGGTAAAATCCTCCATGCTCCAGCACAGCAAGAAAGCATTCATTTATGTTTAGAAATAGAGCGATCACGCTGATTTCATTTCAACAAAAGCAGATCCCATTTGGGTTGGAAAATGGATATTCCCTGTTGCCTGGCTCTCTCTCACACACGTCTCGTTCAGTGCGCTCCGCCGAGAGGGAGCCTTTGGAAAAATGCTGTTGCTGAACGAGCCACCAGAGAACATTTCCCCAGTTAATACCAGCGCTGCTCTATCACATTTTTGTCTGCACATGACTGACTGCATTTGTCAATATGTGCAGTGGAAGCAGTCACAGTTTCATTGTTCCTGCAGTTACATTTTGATAGACTGATGTTATTTGCTTGCAAGGCTTCACTAATCATTTTCTTTTATCAGCATTGATTTTTCCACCCACTCTGCTCTGATGAGGTGAAGGGTCAAAGAGTAAAGCACCATGTCTCAACAGTCTGGACGACGCAGTTGTTCACGGCTGATAAAAGGACGACTATGAAAGTAAAGAGCAGGTTTAAGAGGCTTCAGTCAGGATATCGGAACCAAAGCTTCCTCTTGTTGCCACAGTTCCTGCACTGCTGGTCCGATGGATGACAGTTCCACCTTTCCATCTTATTCACATACACTGTAAGAGGCTTTTTAACTGTTGGCATTGCTAAAATATGCAACCAGTGATTCACATAGTCCAGCAGAACCCTTAACAACATTGAGTGTTCAAAAATGCATTTATATATATATTTTTTGTTTCTGAATATAATTAATGACAAACTGCAGATTGCTTCACACCTACCCCACCCCCACCCCCCACCCCACCACTCCTCTGCTCTGATCCAGGGACTGGTCTTCTCTGGCTGTCATGGTCCTCGCAGGGATTGGCAGTTTAATTAACTTCATATCTCCGTGTGCCGTGGAGCGGCCTCTTCTCTGTGCACGAGAGGACGTGTGTGTGTGTGTGTGTGTGGGAGCTGTGATTGTCACTACCGTTACATGAAGACGTCCCGAAGCTGTGTTGGTTTAATGTAGCAACACAGAGTCGCACTGAGGTTGAGCAGGCTGAGAGTTGTAGGTGCAGAGTTAGTTTGGTGTCCAGGTAGCTGCTGTTTGCAGGTGATGAAAGAGCACAGAAATAATTACGGTCCCACCTTCTGAGCTGGTTTTGAAAAAAAAAAAATGCATATGCAGGATATACCATACAGTTAGGTTATAGTGTTTTTCTCCAGCTATAAGCAGCAGTTTAAACTGTTGGACTGATCACTGCATTTGCTCAAGCAGCATTAAATCAATATGTATTATTATACGCATCAAGTTATATGTGTAATGTGAAAAGGGTTAGTTGTACTGAATAACTAATAATTGTCAACTACTCTATCATCATAAGCTCAGTAGCCTATTTTAGCTAATTGTTTTGTTTTTCACTGAAAATAAATCAGATGTTGTCAATGAGGTTTACAGCATCTTCTGCCACTAGGAGAAATGCTAATCTTCTCACAACAATTATAGAACATTGTCTGTTGCTCTGGATGTTTTCTACACTGAGGACAGAGGAAAAATGCATCATCATGTCACAGGGATGTGATCAGGGGTCGCAGCCTGGGCTTGGAAGCTTAAACTCTGCATACAAACTTGACTTACATGAAGTTTCAAATACATTCACATTCAGCAGGTAGGGAGGGTCTAATCAAGGATTCTGTTAATATATGGAATGTGTACAGTCCAGCGATTTGGATGCTTGACCCATATTAAGGAGTAAAATTCAGGATATCTCTGTTCGTTTAATTTTCATAATTTTAATGTGTTTCTTGGATGTCCCCCTGAATGTAATGTACGTTGCTCTGTGTCTGCTGGATCAGTAAAATACATGCTTAAACATTCACCAAAGCAACTTTGTGAGCTGATTGTATGTGTTGTTGTGTTGTCAAACTAATCCCCTGCAACCACAAACAACTAGGGATGCACCGAAAATTCGGCCACCGAAAATTTTTGAAAGACTTTTGTCACCGAAACAAGACGTTGTGATGACGAAGAAAAAACACGCCCACCACGGGCGGTTGCCGCCTCTTGCCATTTTTAAAATGTGCGTGTAGCGGCGCCAGTGTTTTAACTAGGCAACTGTGACAGCGCTTTTTGATTGGCAGAGAGCGCAGCGGGTCCTCTCGGGGTCCCCGGCATATGGTCCCCGGCACACAGATTTAGCTGGCCTTAATCTTTCCTGTGTTTTATTTAGTTCATTATTGTCACATTTAGTGTTGAAATGTGTTTGTGACAGACATGTGTACGGGACATTTATGAAATACGGGACAAATCGTGTCCCGTATTAGCTCAAAAGAGGACGCAACATTTAATTTTCAAATTAAGGACAATTCCGTATTTTTCGGGATGTTTGGCAACCCTACCGGCACGCGCACGTCTGGATAGTTGCCAACATGTCTGCGGTGTGGATGCATTTCATTATATCCGAGAAAGACCCACAGATAGCTAATAGCTAGTTTTAATGTCAGTGTTAATAAATATTTTCAGAATTTTTTTAATTGATTTATTCTTTGAAGCATTAATATTAATTTATGCAATTGCAATGCCTTGATTTTAGTGAGGTTAGTACACAGTCATAGCCACAAATGCAATGGTAATAACTGGCATAATTTATTTCGGTGTTTCGGTTTTCGGCCTTGGTTTCTTCATTTTCGGTTTTCGGTTTCGGCCAAGAATTTTCATTTCGGTGCATCCCTACAAACCGACCAATACCAATACATATGCATGAATATATGTTTAAGCTGACCGCTATTAGCATTTTAGCCATTGGATCAAATGTGCATTATTAACATTTTTGAAAACCTTTTTCAACACTCTGTAACACCCTTTAGTTACACACAGTGTAATCCCCAAATATTTTCCAGTTTAACCCTGTTGAGCTATACAGCTTAATGAGTTGTACATGTAGTTCCATAATTTCACCAGTAGGGTGCATATTATACATGTTCAAGGTAGCTTCCAATGCACCCGCTTGTTTCTTTTTTTTTCGCTTCACTGATGCCGATGAGGACAGTCACACTAGCCGAGAGAGAGTTTACAAATGTGGATAAATAGACACACAGTGTTCAAAACTTCATTTTCTTTTGAGTATATGATCCTGTGCATAATCCGAAACCGTGAGGAGGTTTTTGGAGTCCCGGACGTTGCCGTGTTATTGTGTTTTGTCGAGGAGAAACTCTGGTGAGTAGCAAATCATTAGCGCTTAGCCTAGCATGCTAGCGACTGCCGACCATGGGTAAATTGCTAACTCATTTCATTAATAAGTCATCAGTATGTTCCTTTATGTTTCTGAGAAGATGTTAAAAACCAACCGGAGTATATACAAGAGTGTGTATTTGAGTGAGACTGTGGATAATGTTATATTTTGTGTAGAGAATTATCAGTGCTAAATCGAGCTTAATGCTATTTGCCTCGAGTTATGGGTGAATGCTAGCTAATGCTTTACAGCTAACCAAGCTCGTTCAGTGAGCTGAGACACGTGTAGCCTTGTGTACATGAGTTATAGGGGGACTGTAATTCAATGAATCATCCTCAAACACAATAAATATGTGGTTTAATTCATATTTTCTATACACTACAGTGGCAAAAGCTAAGAAAACGTTTAAAAACATTTCATATTACGCACTTTAATGTGTGTTGACTGTTAAAAATTCATTTTATAGCTATATATGATACGTTGTCAATGTGAATAGTAGAGTTCATTTGATTTAAGATTAAAAAGAGAATAAATACTGTACAGTTAATATAGATAAATGTGTAAAAAGAGATTAACAAGAGATATAAAACTGCTGCTTTATGCAGGTTGGTTTTTTTTTGTATGAGTCTATTCTGATGGCGAGCCAGAGCCCAAGTATGAGGAACGTGGAGCGGGAAACCGGCTTACATGCGTGGAGGGTGTGACGTCGGACCAGCTCATCGTGCATCTGGAGAAAACGCATCTATACATCATACAGATAAGAAACAAAATCACACTACCCGGGTAGATGAACAGTACATGAACAATTGCACCACACTACATTAAAGGACTGAAAAGAACTTTGGAGACTGACTAATATGGACATTTCACTTCTTATTTTTGGACTTTTTTTTGGACTGTTTCCATTTATTACTTTTTTTGGGCCCATTATTTTATTTGCACTTTGAATAATATTGTTTCATTGTGAGTTGTATGTTCATGTTGTTGGTTCTAATTGAGGTTTATATGTGAAGTGGCTTTCTGCCAATAAAGAAATAGTTTGTTATTCTTTTCTAAACTGTGGTCCATGTCATTCAAATCCTCCCTGAGCGAAACTAGTTCTTCTGATTTTGGCCTAACCTGTAAAGTACATGATAGTCACCTTAGCCCATGTACCGTAGACATGTGTTACAACTCCATATACATATTTTTTATTATCATTTGAACCATATTCCAGTCATACTTTCCACTTTCTATGAAACAAATATTGGCTAGATTTCTATGAACTGTGTGTATCAAAGCTTCCCAGGTGATGAGTTTTTATGTGTTTGCCTTACACAAGCACCTCACACTCGAATGATCAGATAACCGTGAAATCTTATGAGCACTTTCATGCCCTGACGGAAATAAACTTAATTGCTTTGGTCTAATAACCTTACCATCAAATCTTATATTTTTTAGCCACATTGCTGTTAAAATTGTAACTGAAGTTGAAATATCTTCAAATGATGCTAAAAACCATAATTCTCCTTAATATATCATGACATGAGGTGACAACAGAGTTCTTTGCTCTCAAGTCTTTGACTCTGGCCAAGATCAATATTACTCAGCAACATCCTGTAATTACCATCAATAGCTCCTTGGACTCATTGACCAATAGTCAGATGGCCTTAGAAGAATATAGTGTTCGGTAAATGTAGTGCTTATTTGCTTTAGCTTTAAGTACACTAGCCTACGCTGTGACGTTACAGAAATACAAACACAAAAGTTCAAGCACTTCCTGCTCTGCCCACCGTCTGTGATAAAAGGTTTTCACCCAGCAGCGGCAACAGAGAGATGACAGCACTCTGTACCAGGACTGAGCTGTGAAGACATTAGGTCAACATTCATTATGAAGATATTCCCTTATTTCAACAGATGAGTCTTTTCTAGGCTGCAATATTCCCAGCGCCTACCTTATCAAGAGAATGGAGAGAGAGAAAGGAAGGAGGAAAAGAAAAATCTATGTAATTAAACTACAGTGGATCTTAATTAAATGTTGTGTTGTTTAATTAGGAAAATTATCACTGAAGCTAAATCCATCTTTACAGATATTCCATCAGAGGCTTTGTGGAGGGTGGGCAGTGGTGGGAGGGGGGCTGTGGGGGAGTCAGGGGAGGTGGGGCAGGGCCAAAGAGCCTGCCATCCATTGCTCAAATGTAATTTCCTCCCATTGTCCAGAATAGGCATTTTCATTAAGGGGAATTGAAAATATGAAGCAATTAGAGCACGGGTTCTTCATCAGCTGAGGGACTGAGAAGAGGTGAGTGACTGAAGGTGAGATGGTAGATAGGAGGGAGCAAGGGATGACCGGGGATAATTCAAAATCAATTAGGATCACCACGATCAAATAGCAGCTGGAGAAACCCAACATGAGGTGAGACGGGGACATGAGGGTTTAGAGTGGAGGGCTGGTTAAAACAGCTTTTTGAAGCTTACACTGGGCCTGAGGATGACAATGATCTATTGGTTTGTTTGTGTACCCAGCACTTCAAAGGAAGAAGAGCTACATCACTGGCCAGATGACCATGAAATTTACTGTGGCTCATGTCTCCATAAGATAATTTGGAATGATTCTGGTAGCTCTATGACTCATCCTCCATGTGCATTTTTTTTAACTTTACATACTCAAATATATGGGCAGAGGTGTGATGAAATTTACTTTGTAATGATCAGGGAAAGATCATTGTGATCATGGTTGTGGCAACAGAAAACTATGGTTAAACCTGCAACAAGTGATTTTTTTGGCCACTTGAGAGCAGCAGAAAATAGTTGTGTATTAAGCAATTTGCTAACAAATTAAACAAAATATCTGATCAATGTAAATCCATGTGTATGATTTACTTGAAATGTATGTTTTGTCACTGTCATGCTTTTAGTTTGCTTCACCAAATCACACCTTAATCATCCTACCATGACTGATTGCTTCAAGTTGAAGTTCACTGACTTAACCTTTTAAGTTCAGGTTAAGCAATTTGTTAGCTAGTTAACAGTTGCTTATTTATACATCAGCATTCAAGTCATATTAGTGTCAACCTGAGAAATGTCCAATTTTCACTCTCCTTTTAACTCTGTTTGTAGGACATAGCTGGATGCTCCACTTCATTCACCAGCCAGTCTCTAACTCTGTGTCTATCTTTTGTTTTTGTGCAATATTGATTTTTCAATAACCAAATATTCTAAATTTAGTTTTACTTAAATTCAATAATGAATTGTCAATATCAAAGAATACTTTTATCTTTTTCAATTCAATGTCCACTGTATCAAGAAGCTGGTTAGATATTTACCAGAACAAAATTCATTTGGTTCATCTGCTAATAAAAAAATAACTTTTTCAGCTCGGACACATTGCAAATAAAATTAATCTTTACAGAGCACTTAACCTTACGAAACCCCACATGAGACCCTCGGAAATTCACATTTATCATTGTCTGCACATTTACGGATGTTTATCATTAAGGTATACCATGTCTTTCAAGCTCCCTCATTAATAATCTATGATCAATCATGTTGAAAGGCTTTTTCTTAAATCTATAAATACACCTACAGTTTATTCCTTATTTTCTAATGGTTGTGTCATTGCCATTGTGGTGAATCAGTTAGATCTAAAACCGTATCGACTGATGATTGTTTTTGTATGAAATGATCAATTCATTAAACAAATAAAGGCTACACCTTTTGACAACTGAGGATGGCCAGGAATTAGTCTTTAGATTTAAATTTTGTAGATTGCAAAAACATTTGTTTCTTTTGTTGGAAAACATGTCTGTGACTGGTTACAGATATATGTGTTAACGGTTTTGCTATATATTCTATAATTTTTTTTTTTTTTTACTAATGTCATGGCTTATTTAGCATCAGTTAGTTCTTTCTCTTCCAGTCTTCAAGCATGGTTTCTGGTGTTCTGTGCCACATCTATTTATAAGAATATCTATGACTATTAGGGATGCACCGGAAATTCGGCCACCGAAAATTTTCGGCCGAAAGACTTTTGTCACCGAAACAACACGGCCGAAACAAGACGTTGTGATGACAAAGGAAAAACACGCCCACCACGGGCGGTTGCCGCCTCTAGCCATTTTTAAAATGTGCGTGTAGCTGCGCCAGTGTTTGTAACTAGGCAACCGTGACAGCGCTTTTTGATTGGCAGAGAGCGCAGCGGGTCCTCTCGGGGTCCCTGGCATATGGTCCCCGGCACACAGATTTAGCTGGCCTTAGTCTTTCCTGTGTTTTATTTAGTTCATTATTGTTACATTTAGTGTTGAAATGTGTTTGTGACAGACATGTGTATGGGACATTTTTGAAATACGGGACAAATCGCGTCCCGTGTTAGTTCAAAAGAGGACGCAACATTTAATTTTCAAATAAAGGACAATTCCGTATTTTTAAATAAATATATATAAAAAATAATAAATTCATAAATTCATAATTTTGTAATTGATTTATTCTTTGAAGCATTGATATTCATTTATGCAATTGCAATGCCTTGATTTTAGTGAGGTTAGTACACAGTCATAGCCACAAATGCAATGGTAATAATTGGCATAATAATTTATTTCAGTGTTTCGGTTTTCGGCCAAGAATTTTCATTTCGGTGCATCCCTAATAACTATATAAACTGAGGCGACTAGGAGATCTAAACTTTGAACTGCATGTTGTCCTTCATTTGTCTCCACTCATTTCCAGTCATCTGTCAACTGCCAGCGCTCTAATAAAGGCATGAACTGCTGAAAGCCGTCATACAGACTGAAGAAGTTGTCATGGTACAGTAGCTGGGATGTGCAGATGATGATGAGCCAATGAAATCAAATTGCTGGAGCTTTACATCAACCTGCTGACACAGTGTTGGGGATAACATAGCAAACAATGGATGTCAGTGTTTTGACACCAGCCATACGCTGCTGGTGTGTGTTGCTGAGCATTAAGTACACACACACACACACACACACAGAGTTTCATGTTCACACTGCCTTGCTACTTTGATGAGATGACAGAATATTCTCACTTAATCGTCTAACAAGCTTCAATTTTAAACATATAAACGGTCTTCGGGGGGGGGGGGGGGGTTCACACGTCTTCAGGAAGTGTGTTCCACATCGGAAACAGGCCCGCTCACTTAACCCACACTTCATGCACATTTATTCTAACTAAGATTTGGAGTGCTATTCAGAGCTAAGTATATCGCACAATTCATCACAGTGTGCCAGGGCTGGAGTGGGATCATAACTCAGGGCAGGAATCTAACATCATTTCAGGCAAATTTTCACACAATATTTTTACAACAGACCATGTTCACTGTGCCGTTATGTTGACATCTTTTTTGTGTGCTTACTGTTCATGTGTTCTAGTTTCATCACTACACGCAAAAAGTGCTTCATGAAACATCCAAAATGGTTAAGAGAGAGAGTCGATTGCAGCTCAATAATTAAGGCTACAGGGATAAATATTCACATATGAAGAGGTTTGTGCACTTTTAGAGTTCCAGTTTTGCACCTGGCTTTTCCTCAGAGCTCTGACAGGACTCATCATGAAGCTCTAAGAGCTCTGAGTAACCTGCCATGCATACATATGCTCTGCTTTCCTATAGCATGATGTCAGAGTTGATGCCATGAATTAGTTTTCTAAAACATAGAATCAACTCAGATGAGGTAGTTGGGATATTATAATGTGTTGATGCTGCAAGCCTGCACTTTTTCTCTTTTTGTTTTTACAAACACTAACAAGCATTTAGCTGCACTTTCCTCAAGGCCTTTCCTTCTTTTAATGTGCTCCCTCTCAGCTCCACCTTTTTTGTCTTTCTCTTGTTCTCCCTTTCTCCTGTGCTGCCTATTCTACACTCACTGAAAGCTGTGTTGACTAGAGGTGGGCGGATCGATCCAAATATCGATAGTATCGATACCAAGTTGGTATCAGATCGATACTAGCGTGATGAGATTGATACTTTAATGTCAGTTTTGCTCTTGTATGTGCTTGTGCGGATTTTAATTTACTCTCATATAATAATTTTTTTCATTTTGTTTTTTTAAAGAAAAAAATGCACACATAACAATGTTTGGGGGACTTTTTTTTAACTTACTGCTCTATTGCTTCTGTTTTTGATAATAAAGTATTTTGCAGTCGCCTTTAAACTTTGCCCAAATTCTGTCCATGGTTTTAATAAAATAATCCCAAGGAAAAATCACAAAAACACCTGAGGGTCAGCAGTGTGATGGTACATCAACCTTAAATATTAGAAGTATCGGTATTGGTATCGGTATCGGCGATACTGGCCCTGTATTTACTTGGTATCGGATCAATACCAAATCTTGCAGTATCGCATACCTCTAGTGTTGACATGTATGTGCGACTGACAGTACAGTTGTGAGTGACTATAGCTGCCCCATGTTGTTTTTTACCTTGATATAAGCATTACATTGTTCCTTTATAACCCCCTTAGAGCAGTGGTCCAGTGGTAGGGAGTCAGTACTCTCACCGCTGTGCCCTGGGCTTGATTCCCGGCCAGGCACAAGTGGCAGCCTGTATGAAAATTTCCCCATTGTGGGACTAATAAAGGAATTCAAATTAAAATTAAATTATCATTGACTCCTGAACTGCAGTTTGCACAACATCTGTCCAGTTGTTGGCTGCAGTGCACCTGAACAAAAGTCTGAAATCCACTGAGCCATGTACATGTGTTTGTGTGACTAACAGGAAGGCCTCATTAACCAAGCATGTCCCTGTATGATCGGATAAACCTCCACATGCTGCATCTTAACAGGCACCTGTGGACTGTGGCATTACTGGAAATAGGCACTTGACTATTTGTAGCATGTGAGACCCTCAAACGCCTTTAAACCCTTCAAAAATGCTTTCCTGTCCCTCTGTCATCCTAATGGGTTTTTGTTGTTGTTGTTTTTACATCACATTTCCCTTCAGCACTCATATAAAGATGTCCTAGAGTCTCTGCCTCACCCTGGTGTCTATGCACTACAGTTGGGATTGAGTCACAGGTGATCAGTAATGGACCCCACTTTCCTCAATGGAACTGATCACTCAATACTTTCGCACCTTTCACTGTTCACTGCCAGGGGTTTCTGTGCACACATATATGACAAAGAGAGAAGAGAAAATGAGGGGAAAATGATTTCAACTCTTGTGGTTCTCTCGTTGTAACCACGCTAGAGAATGTATCCTGGCAACTACAAAGCTGTGCAATGAAAGGTCATGTTGGACACACAGGAGTGACTCATTCCCATAAATTATAAAGAAATGTCCCAACAATAGTCTGTTATAGTTTTAGGCTACATTACAAGTTGTCATCACCTATGTCATCTTAAACATGTACATGTGCCTTTCAAGCGGCAACCTCCGCCGCTGAAAAATGAAGCCAATGCGGAAGTGCAAAAAAGCTGCAGTTCCTCGAATAACCACTAGAGCAGGCCGCAGAAGGGAGTCAATTACATTTGAGCCCCATGTTAAAATGTCGGATTTTACGAGAGAAAAAAACATATTTACAGCCTGGTTCAAAACATGGCTCTAGTCTCATAAGCTGTTTTTCTACTCCATGACAACTCTGGGGGGGGCGAATGTTTTTTATAAGGCGTTTGTTTAAAATATACAGCATACAGCATTATGCACAATTCATAGCTGTCAATCTAAGTGGCGCCACTTTGATTGACAACTAGCCACTGACGGTCTAAAGGGCGTCACCCCGGCTAATTCTAGTCACTGAGTTTGGGAAAGAGATCGTCGTGGGGTTAGCCAGCTAGCAACGATATTTAGCATTTAACCTAGCTGGCTAGCCGTAGCTAGTTTGATTATTTCGAATAAAGCGGCTTTTTTCAGCCAATAGCGTTCATTCGACCCGCCTCAGCTCCGCCCTCGCTCCACCTCTTTGTCCATATTTGGAGTAACCGGAGGTCGGCTACCAAGATGGCTGCGCACTACGATTTGCTTCATTTTTTCTCTTCAGAAACCTATGGGTGACGTCACGGACACTACGTCCATATTTAATACAGTCTATGGTGCCTTTGCACTGTTTCAGTGTAGCAACTATTGCTGAACTTTTGTTATTTTTTTCTATTAAAACAACTACTTATAAGTCAGAGAACTGATGCAGCAGTCTGGGTTCAGCTACTGTCTGCGCCCCTTACAGCAGCTAATGCAGAGGCCTGGAGAAGTAAATGTCTGTAATCCCTGGCTGCTCGGGACCTCAGTCCATGCTTGTTACGTCCCCCAAGGTCTAGGGGATGGGGGGACGACACATATGATAGATGTAGGGGTTCCTTGGAAAAAAAGAACAGGAAACAGAGTGTACTTTGTTGTTAAATTAAATGTTTATTAATGAAAAACATTAAGGGTCACCAAAAGGTGAAACAAAAAGGGACTCCTTCAAAAGGAAGGCCGAGCCTGCAAAACAAACAAATGGTTAATTCACCGAAGTGAAACAAAAGACACGCTCACTAGCGTCACAAACTAACAAAGAACACCCTGTCACTCTCACACAGAGGACAGTAAAACACAGGTCACCTCACCAAGAGAACTGGTCACTCACACACACAGCCTCACGCTGCTGGTTGCCAAAAAAGAGAGAAGGGGCACACACATGGGCATCAGGGTTTAAAAAGGGCCGGCCCTGATGATGTAACCACCGCCACCTGAAGGTAATGGGGAGAGGGGAGGAGACAAACGGCTCATGGGCCGTAACAATGCTACAGGGATTAAAGTAGCACACACACAATGATGGAGATTATGATGTGCATATAAAGGTATTCAAATTTGAATTGTAGCAAAGTCATTAGAATGGTAATAAAAAAATACAGCAGAATTTCTACATTTCAACAAATGTAGGAATATGCCACGTCTTATCCATCCTTGAATGGTACAATTATAGACAGGAGCATTTTTTGCTATTCAGGCAAATTAAACAAAAACATATATATGGTCAGCAAATACATAGCAAATTACTTTTTGATTGTCCTTGACAAATCCCACAGCAAATAATATCCTTTTTATGCTTCCAAAATTTTAATAGCATTTTGTTGAAGAAGCTAATTTAAATTCTGATTGAGTGAGGGTTTGCTGCCCACCTCGCACAAGATGAGCAGAGTGAAGCAAATTGCAACGGATTCAATCTGCCTATTTTTATAGGTTGTAAATGAATGCAAATGAGATAATTATAGTCCAAAAGTCAAGTTTCTGTAAAATGCTACGAGTGCTCTGAGCAGTCTGATTAAGTATGCAGACACACCTGAATCAGTGTAACAAACAATAAAAAGACATGCCTTCCTCTCCGAAGAAATAAAATCTGCACAGTGTATAACAGCATTATATAAATTTTATTACAGAGAGCTCCGAAAACTCATTTCAGCCTGGAACTGCCAGCCCCTTTCATCGTATTTATGAGGTGAAACACGTCCTGTTAAATAAAATGTAATATATTATTTCCTTCCCCTCCTGACTTGGATTCTGGCTTGTGTTTGCTCTTACCTCCCTCCCTTCATGTGGGCCCCCCCCCCCGGTGAGCAGCCGCAACAATCCTGATCATTTTAACAATGTGTGTCTAGACGCTGCACCGTTCGTCGTCATGAAAGCCTCGTGAGTGTGTCACTGGTTGTCTTTTCTTCTCTCGGGGGGGCTTTACACACTGCGGCGCATCTGAAATCCCAATAGGTTACCTCTGACAAGCTGACCGACCATGGATTTTTCTCAGTCCCCTGATGGTAGCTCAAAAGCCGCTCTTTTTCTTCCTCACCATCAAAGATAAACCAGAGTGTAGAGGACAAAAGCTACAGCCAGCCTGCCTCACCTTTCCCTCCCACAAAGACGGGTCAAACCGTGTAAAATTGGCAATCTGTTTTCCTGATGACTGACATGAACCCTAAGGTTTTCAAACTAAGAGTGGTGGATTTAAGTGGATGTTCTGTACTTAGGTTAAAGCAACAGGAGAGCAACAACACAGTCTCTGTGTCTGCAGATATAAAGCACTTAATCACAAATTACTTCACTTCGGGCATTTGATGGAAAACTTGTTCCATTTCTGTTCATTTAAATAGAATATAGAGTATGTAGGCAGCAACACATTTTGCCGAATAATTAGCCACAATTATCCTCACAGTTAGCTGTAGAGACATCAAAGAGAACAATGCTACAAAAACAGCTCGAATATAGAAATGACCAGAATTCAAGATGAAGATGACAAAGTTTGCATAATTCATTTATTTATGAAAAGAAAAACTATTATTAAAAATTAAATATTCACACAGGAGTCTTTATTTCTGTGGTGACTAAAAATGTCAGTTACATCCTAATACAATTAACAGGTCCAGAGGTGAATACCACACAAGGGATACTGTGCTTTTTTCATGAATCCTAATATCAAACTTCAAAAGTTGTTATGTTCTTGTGGCCATTTTACCATCAATATATTTTCATTGTAGGAATCATGTTAGTTCATAATGCAAGTGTTTAACCTTTGTAAAAAGGTAGCCTTGCCCTATGCTGAATATAACCTAACCTTTAAGAGCTATTTCAGCTTCAGCGTTCCTCTATTGCAACTTTCCTCTACATTCAGTATGACATTTTCGAGGAATAACAACAGTAATAATACGCTCTTGTATCTATTCCAAAATTCCACCTCCGACTCAACACATTTCTCATTTTAGTTTGGTGGCTCCAATTTTTTTTTGGTGTCAACAGTTCCACAATTCATATTGTGCTTTCTTTGAATGTATTACTTTAAAATGAGTTGTGATTGCCAACGGGGAAATGTTGTTGTCCCTCAGAGCTGCTTCCTGCATCTAGATGTCATTATTTCTGCTGGCTGCTTTCAGATGTGGTGAACATGCACGGTACTACAGGTGGGTCATTTTAAGGAAGATTGTTTGGGGTAGAACAGGTAATAAAGTTTTCTTCATCTATGTTTTGCATTATAAACAATACTAAATAAAGCAGGACAAGTAGGCTTTCTATTAATTTCTGTCAAACAGTAGAAAACATCTCTTTATTTACTACATGTAAGCTCCTGCAGATTTGTTCTTACTGAATGTCACTGAGTAATAAAACAGCATTGTGTCAGACTGCTGGGGCAGCGTGGTCTGCCTTAAGAAAATGGTCTGTATCATAGATATTTTCACAAGCAATATACTACACCTCCCCTCCATCTGGCCACCTCTTCCATATATTATGTAAATAAATGGAAACCAACACTTCATCCCTGTGACCTTGACTTTGACCTTTACCCACATTTTACTTTGCATGTCCTGTGTCTTCAATATTCTTAAGCTGCTTTTACAGGCTGTAAATTTTTTTTTTTTTTTTTTTTTTTTTTTTTACACCTTTTAAGCAGCTTTCAAAGGAATGAATGAGGCACATTCTTTGAACATTGAATACCTTTAAATGCTTTTTAACTCTCCAGACACACAAAGTACACTGGCAAACAACTCCTTCTGAATCATATGTGCTTGCCTACACACGAGTGTTCCTCAAAAAGCAAGTATATTACAAGCACTTATTTTTGTACATGGGTCAGGTTGTTCTGACACAAGAAAGATCCCAGTGGGTGAAAACATTAAAAGAAATTTTTTGAAAGATCACTTTATAAATGTGCCAAATTACTATTCTTAGATCAGACTGGAATTTTTCAGCAACTGGACAGACTGAATTAAATGTGGTTGATACAGTCATACTCTAGGATGAAGCCTACTGATTTTAGTAAATCTCTAATTTTACATCACTGCACATAGACACTGTATTTTCATGTATCCAGTCAAATATCTTAACATCTATCCAGGTGTCCAGACAATGAATCCGAATGAACATGAGGTTATTAGTATCAACACTATTAGATGGATTGTCACATAATTTGGTAACCGAATACCTACAAAACTAGTGAAATTTCCATCAACCCCAACTGTACTTTATGATTAGTTCTAATTGGCAAAAGTTGATGCTCCACAGAGCTGCAGAAACTGCAGATTCTTCAGTGGCCACTTGAGGCTGGATCCAGAAGCGAATCAATCTATACCTCATTTCCTCTTTCATGACAATTGTACAGAAATTTAATTTTTATATAACTCACTTGTTTAAAATATATTCACAAATAGGCAGTGTGAGGTTGGTTAGCTGATGAGCGAACCCGCTCACAATGGCCTTCATAATCACTCTGCAGAAACCTAGGCGTGATGTCACGAAGACTACATCCATGTTTTATACAGCCTGTAGTTATGTTAGATTTGTCTAAATAAAATAAAAGTGTTATTCTGTGTGTAACTTCAAAATATTGTTTACCCATTTCAGCATGTTTCAATAAATAATGTTAAACAAGATGTTGCAATATGTTATTGGTTCAGCTGGAGTTGGTTATTGAGGCTATACAGTAAGGTAAAATCTGACAGCAGACAAACTCAAGTGTATTAGTTTTATGATTATTATTGCTAAAACAGGCATTTCAAGTTCATTACAATCCAGAAACCAACTGATTGAGAGTAGCTGTAGACTGAAATGTTGACTTGCATTTCAGGAGGAATTGTGCAAAGTAGTGCAACCAGTGCAATGCCAGTGAGTTTTGGCAACCAGGGTTCATTCAGCCTGAACTCAGCTCCACCTCTGTGGCAATTTTTGCAGCTGGCAGATAGGCAGAGTCAGGCACTGCCGAGATGGTGACCTACAACGAGTGTCACAATCACTTTTCAGAAACCTATAGATGAATTTGTCCATGTTTTATACAGTCTGAAAGCTATGGGTCATAGTCTTTTCCAGAATATTTTATGAAATCAAAGTCTCAGACAAATGACACTGCAGTCTCACAGTTTACCTTCTCTGCTGCTGCTGTTCTTCACATTTTAGTGGAGGGCAACCATAAATATGGTTACCTGATTAATATATCATAATAGAGCATATTTAAAGGTGTTTGCGTAAGAAGAAACACCATATGGTGAGTCAACACTTATGCTGTGATGAGGACACAGACTTGGTTCTCAGAGGCTCAGTGCTGCAGCTTGTGCAACAATGTGCTCATTATATTTCTACTCATGTAATGTGACAGCACTATATTTTGTGCTGCCCTTTACAGCATTGGGAAGAACTGAATTCTTTTATGCACATGAATACAATTAGTTTAATTAGTTCACCCACATTTAAGATTGCAGAGCATCTCACTCTGGAAATCCCATTACTACTCTTGAATGTGCCACTGTTTCTTAAGATTCATTTTAGATGAGTCACTCTGATAATCACGAGGTGATAAAGAGGCCAGTGAGAGCAAAGAATAATTCATATACATAAATGACACAAAAATGGAGTCTTCCCAGATCCGTGGATTAGAGTGCCACTTTGACTCATCTCAGAGAAACTAATCAAGTGCAGACCTCCGCTGACAATTGAGTCGGCACAAAATACATTTGATAATAAATCTCTTCAAAATCTGGAAAATGAAGCAATGAAGAGATGTTCATCAGTCCTGTTTCTTAAAAGAATCGCTGGCTGAATCAAAGCCTATAGACAGGATGGCTGCAAAGAAAAAGAAAAAAAGGTCTAAGGGCACTTTGTGGACAACTGCTAATCTATTGTCATCCTTTCTCCAGCAGTTTGTAAGATGCAGAGACAAAGTATTTATGTTCATTGGTACCACTGTGTAACGCATGTGAGCTTTGAGTAAGATGGTGATAATACTTAAATAGTAATATGATGTGTAAAAGTTAAATAAATGCCTTGCTCACTTCCATACTTTAATGCCAGCAGCCACAATATGTTCATATATTGATTAATGACTGTTTCGCTTCAAGTTCATTTATTTTTATAACATTTCTATGTGCTTAAATGAGAAATGATGACTTTCATGCTTAACGCTAAATGAAGTAGGCTGAATATACATATACATGAATATACATATATATATATATATATATATGTGTGTGTGTGTGTGTGTGTGTGTGTGTGTGTACAATACATATATGAAAATAGTATATTCTATAGAAGGAGTAAGTTGGGGTTGAAAAGGTTCCACAATATTTCATTCTGTTCACTTTGTAATTCAACCCAGTGCTGTTTAAAAAATACATGCTTTTATTTTCAGTTTCACAATTGGTTTCAGTAAAGCACTAAAAAATAAGATATTCCTTTCTTAGTCCCACAATGGGGACATTTTGTTGGGTCAAGTATCATGTTTATTGCATAGCTGGGTCTAGATCACTTATCACACTGTATTAATGAATTCCTGCAAAGAGTAATCATTGTCAGCTCACTTTGCAAGTCAGAACAAAAGCAGAAATATGTCCAAATGTGAGAAAGTAAACATTTTGACTGGGACATATATGACACTCAATCGGTGTGGAAAACACAGACATTTCTTTTCTGTCCAAAAAAGAGATACAATCTGTTCCAAAAAAAAAAATAAACCTCACAACACCATGTGATTCCAGCCTACTGTTCCGGATTGTGGCTAATACATTATTAGTGTGCATACAGTTTATCTTGCCATAGCTGTTATATTAATGTACCAGGTAACTAATATTCTGTCGAGTTTAACTTTGAAGTCAAGACCAATTCAACTGAGAAGTCACTGACAAATGGGCTAAATGAAATGAAGGTCTTGTTTTCTGTTGCCAGGGGAAATGTTCCACCATGCAGCGACGTTTCTCAAAGCCAGTAAAGAGGAAAAGTGCTGCGTGGAGCCTGGACACTTGAACAGGAGGCGAAAGGTTTTCCAAACAGCTCTTCAACTCTGTCCTTTGGCAATTTATTTGGCTTCATCTGACTCTCCTTGACTCATGCAGATGTTCCATCCAACCTTTTAATTTGTGGTAATTAGTCTGGCTTCAATCCTTTGTTCTCACATAAATGTGTAGAAAAGGTAAGAGAGGACACAGCTAAAGTTCACTCTTTAACAGGGCTGTAGTCAAATCCACCTTTATCGAGTCCAAGACAAGTCCAAGTCAGGCCAAGTCATGCCATGGTTACCGGGCGGGCAGTGTCTATGCCGGTCTATTTTGAAACTCTGAACCAGTTTGTTTCAGGTTTGTTTTGAAGGAGGACATTAATTTCTGGGAATAAAAACAACGTTGAATATAATAATAATATTTTGCGAGTCCAAGACAAGTCCGATATGACAAAATAACGTCTTGAGTCCAGACTCGGACAAAATTAAAATAATTTTCTTGTATAATTCACAACACAAAGACTGCATATCTCAATAAAAGCTGCTGTTATATGGGTCAATATATATAACTACAAAATTCCACTTGCAATCTTTTAAACAGACCTGCGATGTTGATTTTTTTTTTTTTATTATTTACTTCTGTTCTTATCCTGTATAACAGATTTAATATAACAGAACTTTTCATTTGACAGAAATATTGGAGATGGTCTGAACAAAGGCTGCAAATTAAGGATTGTCTTTATTACTGATGAGTCAGTCAATCGTTAATTGTGTAAAAAACATTTTGAAAATAAGATAAGATATGAAGATAAGGTAAGATATTATAAAATATTGCTGAATGCTCCTTTAGCTGTCAGCCATCTGGGATGTGCACTGATGCTCAGTATGGTATCTCAAAGCTGTATCACCCTGTTAACTCTGTTTAGGTAGTAATATACAGTATCACAAAGCATAACATTATTCTTCCTTGCATGGACACTGATCAGTAGACTTTGTTCTGAAATTCTTCCCTTTGGTCCTTCAGATTTTTAATGTAAAACAGTAAATTTGATTGCCTTCAGTGACTTACATAAAAAAAAAGAAAAGTCAACCTCATTGCTGATGCCACACACGTTTTGTTTAGTTCACATGAATCCAGACATCTTAAAGTTTAATTGGGAATTTTATGTCACCTGCAGGTGACAGGAGACGTATTATTCCCCCTCCAACACCTGCCGTCCACCAAGGTCATCCTCAATAAGGCCTTGCACGCCGAACAAGAGGGTTGCCTGATTTGCAT
This sequence comes from Centropyge bicolor, assembly GCA_037975185.1. Lineage (NCBI taxonomy): Eukaryota > Metazoa > Chordata > Actinopteri > Pomacanthidae > Centropyge > Centropyge bicolor. Next base: position 6,293 of record JBBMOC010000241.1, on the reverse strand, counting down.
GCATAATACAGCATTTCTATGTTAAATGCCTTGTCAAAAGGGAACATTTTCTTCAGGAAAATATAACGGCTCCAGTTTCAATGGCACAGCTGGGTATGTTGCATGTACTGTAGCACTATGCTGAGAGGGTTCCACACAGCGGCACCTCCTGGTTCGTCTTTTGACCATAGCAGGAGCACTGACAGCCTTTTCCACTGCGGTGAGGAATGGCAAGGAGGTGGAGTTTGAATATTAATGAAGTGCTAAACTTTGAACAATATATTTGAGATATTAAAAGCCCACTGTTCCAAGTATTAAATTGAAAGAGTTGGTTGCTCGAGGCAGCTTATTTTCAGAGGGGAAATGAAGCTTGGTCACTGTGGTGGGGTAGTGCAGGGAATGAAATGCCATTTTAGCCCATTGAACGTGACATTTTTTCTTCCATCTACCTCCCTGTACCTCTCAGAGAGGAAGTCAGAGGCGTGACCTTTTCTAGTTTCCTTGAGGCTTTGCTTGAGCAAAACGCCCTTCGATATTTTGCTGCGCATCCGAGCTAATTGAATCTAAAAGATTGCGTGTGAACCCGGGGCTGTGGTAATGAGAGCAGAGCTGCCTGCGCACAAAAGGTCTGTAAATTGATAGAAAAGGTGGGCGATCCTTCTGACAATTTGCCTCAGACAGAGCCTCCAAAGGGCAGTCTCCCGGCCCGCCTGATCCTCTGTGGGAGCGAAAAGGGCACACAGGGACGAGTGTTGAGTTATAGCCTCTAACCCACCGATCCAGTCATCCACTTTATCAGTCAGACATCACTCTGATTCTCCATAGCTCACTTGTTCCAAGGGGACAAGGAAGGAACAAAAAGGAAATCAGGGTATTTGCTTTGGCACAACAGTGATTAAGGCAAGGTTTCCTTTTTCTCAAGTCAGTCTTAAAACAATGGTTTTTAACAACTGCCACTTGCTGTATTCATTCCTCCTCTTCACAAAACTGCTTCACTACTCATATGGGCAGTTTTTTTCTTAAGGCAGAGTTGAAAAATTGAACCTTTCAAATAATTTGACCCGAAAAAGTATGTTAGTTTTAAAGACACATTTGATTATTGTTCGCTTTCATTAAGTCTTTCATTTCTGGCTAGTTTTAATTCAGTGAAACTATAGTCTGATATTTTTCTACACTTTTCATTTTTAAACATTTTGAGGCTACCGCTGTCACCATTTTTGAAGTGTACAGTTACCATGGTTACAGGTGTTGTTCTGCTTTAGCAGACAAGACACTGTTTACTTGACATACAAACAGGTTCACACACACTGTGCTTGCAGCGATACAACCGACCGACCCTTCTTAGTTAACCCAGCTCACTCCCAGACTGTCTCTTACACTATAGTCTGTCACTGTAGTGTTGTCCTTGCTCACTTGGTATTGTTGCAGCTATCTGCGCTCACTGCAGAGCAGCTTCATTGTTGAGAAGCTGTAAGATATCACTAAGATATTGTTTTCTGTCTCGGTTTATCTATAAACTATAACACAGTTATACACCTTTAGCAATCTAATAAAGAATTAGATTTAGATTACTAACCTTTCCTTTGTTCATATCAGCAGCCTTTAAACATAAAGGTTGGTTGAAAAAAACATGGCTGTATCCACATCCTTAGTAGAGGTGTGCGATACTGCAAGATTTGGTATCGATCCGATACCAAGTAAATACAGGGCCAGTATCGCAGATACCGATACCAATACCGATACTTTTAATATTTAAGGTTGATGTACCATCACACTGCTGATCCTTAGGTGTTTTTGTGGTTTTTCCTTGGGATTATTTTGTTAAAACCAAGGACAGAATTTGGGCAAAGTTTAAAGGTGACTGCAAAATACTTTATTATCAAAAACAGAAGCAATAGAGCAGTAAGTAAAAAAATTTCCCCCAAACATTGTTATGTGTCCTTTTTGAGGTAGAGTGTTGAGAAACTACAATACAAATATAAAATTAAATTGATAATGTACAAAATTATCACACCACAATAAGAGAGAGAGAGAGAGAGAGAGAGAGAGAGAGAGAGAGAGATGGCCTGCCGCCGCTGAGTTACGTGAAGGTACAACATCAGAGCGGTACAACAAAGTGCGCCTGCTCAGCAGACAGAAAAAGTGGCAAGTCCAGCGGCCTGTCTGTCGCCTCTTTGACGAGACCGCACAAGCACATACAAGAGCCAAACTGACATTAAAGTATCGATCTCACCACGCTAGTATCGATCCGATAGCGATACCAACTTGGTATCGATAGTATCGATACCAACTTGGTATCGATACTATCGATATTTGGATCCACCCACCTCCAATGCTTAGCCCTTAAAGGTGTGAGCAGCAGTTAATATGTATATGGAATAGTCTCATATTGTTTTTTAGTTGTCATTTGTTACAAAAATTAATACATGTTGTCATGGTTCTTTTTTCCAATTTCACTTTTTATTTACTTTTAGCCTCATTTCAATTGTCATGGAAAAAATGTACTTAACAAATACCTTTCGTCATAGTTTTTGTCGCTGAAACGAATGCTGTTGAACGATGGCCGACTTCGTGCCGGAAAGTACATGACATCAGCTTTAATCTCTGCAATGTGCACAGGGTCATCAGCCAAACGAGTTTTACACAGCTGTAACTAAAAATCTAGTCCCTACATACTCCCTCACACACTCACACACAAACATCCCATCAGTAATTGTAGCTTTTAGAGAGCAGCCTTTCCTGTCAATCCTGTAGCATATTGTCATTATCGGCAAAAAAAAACTGTCATTATAAATGCATTAGCTGCTAACAGAGAAATGCTGATGTCCCTCACACACGAGGCCACACACTCACACACACACACAGAACCACTGTACATGTAATTACGTCAAATTTTGCAAAACATTTTTAGAACAGTAGTGTAATATATTCCTTCATTCATATTTCTTTTCTCTCTCTTTCTCTGTCTCTCTCTCCCCCCCCCTCTCTCTCTCTCTCTTGCTGCACTCTTTGCAAGAGCACAACTTCTTCCAATATAGTAACTGTAAAACTGACCTTAATAAACCAGCCTGCCAACATTGACCATAAACCAGCACTACTGATACTCTCCCTCAGTTATTACACTTTGCTTTGACATTGACGTGACATACAGTTTTATACACACAGTACAACCACATTTTTTAATTGGCAGAAAAGACAAGGTTAGGATACAGCATGGCAGAACATCTGTCCCTCTGGTGTAGTAGATGAGTAACAATGAACTGACTTTGGAGAAACACAGCCCACGCCTGAACAAAGACATAAAAATCCTATTAACAGCAGACTGCACTCACACACAGTAAGACCTGTAATCAGGTAGAAGACCACTGACCTCCAGCTGACCTCTGTCTACATGACTCTAGATAGGTGGATGGATGGATGGATAGATAGACAGATAGATAGATAGATTTCTGAAGAGCAATTTTTAAGCCCATTGTAGCACGCAGCCATCTTGGCAGTGGTGACCGACCTGCTAACATTTTGAAGTTACAAAATCTTTATTGCATTTGCCCACAGTTCAGTTTAAGATTACATAACGTTAGCTAACAAACATGGAGGGTTTTTATTTCACAGCCTCACACAGATGCATTTTATTCAAAAGTATTATCACCCTAAATTATAACACTTGTTATTGCGTAAAAATGAAATTAGCATATAACATTAACATATAAATATCATATAGAAAGGAGGAGGTCTAGTGAGCTGACTGTCATTCATGTGCCCAGTGATGGTGATGGCAAAATGACTGTAAAACCACACTGTGATTATGTAACGTAATGTCACAAAGTGCTGAAAATCACAGATGCGTAGGAGAAGTTAACCAATATACAGATTGCATGTTGGTAACAAACGCATATATGTAAATATATATCTAATTACATGAAGCTCAGGTAAAGTCCTAATTTTACAGTTAACTATACATTTGACACATTTTGGCATATTTTGATCTGTTTAATCCAGGGGTGCTCACACTTTTTCAGCATGCGAGCTACTTATAAAATGATATAATATATAATATGTATGTATAAGTGACGGGATGGATGATAGGCTGACGTCTATTTTTTTAATGTCATGGGATCTACCGATACCACCTTCGCGATCGACTGGTAGATCGCGAAGGTGGTATCGGTAGATCGGTAGACGTACTGAGCACCCCTAATTTAATACAAGCCAAATCGACTAAAAACGTTTGAGTTCACTTATCTTCCATATTAGATTGAAGTGAAACCAAAGGCTGTGTGTCAGGTAGGAAAAGCATGGCAGGCTTTAAAAACTGTCTCTGTGGTAAACAGGCTAAATGCAAAACCATTGCAATGATCCTTTAATTGTTGTCTCTCAAGAATGTCTAACTGCAACTGGCTCAAACAAGAGCAGAAGTTCCTCCCCTCACCCACCCACATGCAGCCGCTCACCCAGGGACAATAAAAACAAAGTGCTGTGGCCCTGCTGCTGTCTGGACCATCCCACAGAAAGACATTTCAGAGCTGCTCGGCGCTTGTAGCAGGCAGCTATGTGAGCAGGCGGCAGTGATTAAAATGACATCAGCACCATGGAAACTGTGCTCCATGCCGTTCCCTGAAGGAAAATCACAGGCCTATTTCCAGCTGTATTTCACTCCAGGTAATTTAATATGAATTTTAGTGCCACAATTAAGACCTGAGATGTGTTCTACTAAAGAGCAAAGGAGAGCAGACCAGGGTGGCCCAGCTTTTATAGAAAATAGTGCAAAATGNTCACTGTTTAAAGGCATTGGTAAAGTCACATTCAAGGTTGCAGTAAATAGCAGTGATGTGTTTTGTTGCATTACAGTAAACAGGGCAACAAACTGAAGCCAGTAAAATCCCAGAACTGCCCCTCTATACTGATGGAGTCAACTCAGTGGATCTCATTTCAGCCTGTACCATTACATGCTGTGACAGCCTTGATAAAACTTTTAATTGCATCCCTCTGAGCTTTTCTCTGATGCCTGAGACAAATTGACTTTGGGCTAAAAGTCAGATGGTATCAGAGATTTTTACTGCAGTCTCCAGCAAATAATCCTTTGTAAATTTGATCTGCGCCCCGCAAATAGAAAGTGGAACACACAGAGGAGCAGATTACCTTCCCATCCACCTGAAGCTCTTTATATATACCTATTTATGTGGTAGTAACAGAGCTCAACACACTGCAATGAAAGACATATGTTGCATTCACTAAAAAGCTGCGAGTAAAACACAAACAAATTAAGAAATACCAATTCAATAATTTGACAATGCGTGCGCAGCATGAAGAAGTTAGATAAACTAAAGCAAACACAGAAATGCTTTGCAAGTCATAGACAATGCCACAAAAGCGAGATAAGCAACAGAAGTTTCTGGTGGAACACAAATACTGATTAACTGTTACAAATTGAGAATTAATTCAAGCCTTCGAGAATAAGTGCGTCAGCATTCAGTTCATGTTCTACTCGACACAAGAGCCATTACGCTTGCAAGGGCATAAAGTAACATATAACTGCAACAGAGATTCAGAAAGGAGGGCGAAGACAAAATTACTAGTATTTAAGAACTATTGAAATTAGTTTTCAACTTGTGAGAAAGAGGGACAATGGCAATTGTGTTCCCCCGAGGGCAACCCCCCCTCACTCAGGACTTGACTGGAGTCTCTTTCACTATGTATTCTGAAATTGCCTAAATGAGCAATTGTATTTTAGACAGATACAGGTTCGCAAGAAAAGCTATATGCAAGAGCAATAGTTTCTTATACAGGTCCCTTTAATGAGAATAAAACAACTATATTTAATCACTGTACAAGCTGAGAGTACAACCCTCCTCCTCACATTCTGACAACATATGAGCTAATGAATTCTCTTGAGCTCCCCAAGAAACCTTTCATAGGAGAAGCTGGGTATGCTGTCCAAGCCATGCACTTGTATATCCCCAGCAAGATGTACCATGCCATGAACATTGTATAGCAGTCACTTTTTGCCATGCAGCAAACCACAGGACTCTGAGCCAGGTCATTTATTTCAAAGCAGCACTGAAGCTAAGCCAAAATGCAGGTGGCAGCACTTCATCCAATACAATGAGTCCAAGCACTTCAGCACTTTTTAGAATTCTTTCACTCTCCATCAAAGTCTCTTGCCCTGAAGTCCTTGGCACTGAACTCTGCCAGGGCTACCAGAGATGGAAGGGACTTGAATTCCCATAATTCTCAGGTGCAAGGAGCAATCTGTACCACACCACAATAAGAAAAGGCATCTCATGACATAAAAACACACTTGTTGCAGCCGTACT
>JBBMOC010000240.1:204594-227355 GCA_037975185.1 Centropyge bicolor | reverse complement strand
TGATGCCTCCTGTATCTGCCTCACTGTGCAGGTATACCTGGAGAGGCTCCTGACCTATGCAGAGATCGACATCTGTCCAGGTAACTGGAAGAGGATCGTTCTGGGTGCTATCCTGCTGGCCTCAAAGGTGTGGGACGACCAGGCCGTCTGGAACGTCGACTACTGCCAGATCCTCAAGGATATCACTGTGGAGGACATGTGAGTTTTATTTCTTGTCAGGAAATCGGATTTGCTTTTATGTTCAGTGCTGTTCTTCACAGTTGATTTGTGTTGAGTCGGGATTAGCAAGAAACGGAGATGAATTCATCAAAACTGTGTTCTGATCGTTTGGCCCTACATGCACAATTCCACTGGGTCAGAAGAATAAAAACACTGGATTTTGACCAGCAAGTCAAGTATTAATCCTTGGACATGTTAAAACAATGTGTGAAGGAAATGAACATCACTCTGCACACACCCTCGAATGGTCAGCAGCAGGCTGTTTGCTGAAATAGTCCCAGACGTGTGCAGCTGCATGAACGTGATTCAAGATGGGACTGAAATGAAGAGTGAAGTGAAGAATGAATGTCTGTTTGCTGAGTTCTCTTAAACCTGATACGCGAACACTGAGAGTCAGTTTTGGTAGGTGCTAAGTTCACTACTTGTACTTTGCAGTGAAACCTTCCCAGGACAGATCATGACCACACTTCACATCAGGGAGAACAAAAAAAACCTCATTGATATTCTGATATTCAGGCAGATGTTTGTAACAAAAAGCCAAAAGTGAAGTCAGGTGATGCAGTAAATCTTGATTTCCCGAGTGAACCTTCAGCTCTTTCCTCTCTGACAGGAATGAGTTGGAGCGCCAGTTTCTGGAGCTGCTGCAGTTCAACATCAACGTGCCGTCCAGCGTCTACGCCAAGTATTACTTTGACCTGCGATCGCTTTCGGAGTCCAACAACCTCAGCTTCCCCCTGGAGCCGCTCAGCAGGGACAAGGCCCAAAAACTAGAGGTGAGACGCTTCCCTTCTGTCGTTTCTCTCTTTGACTCTTATTCAGCCATTTGCCAATGAAATTTAAAGCCACTATGTAGAATTTGATTTTTTTTTACTTCAGCAGCCAAGTGGTGTAACAAAACTAGACTCAGGAGTTCAGACATTCTGTGCTTGTAGTGTTCTCCGTCTCCTTTTGCAGCATCCATCCATTCATTGTTATGACCGAAAATTTCATTCAAAAAAATTCTGGAAATGGTTTAACAGACTAATTTGCTTAATCTTCGTGGCTCTTTGGATGTGATGGAAATGCAAACAAACAAAAGACACATTATAGAAAAATACTGTGGATAATGAAAGTGTAATTTTGGTTCTCTTTTTAAAACCTTTTCCACATCTTCTCTTCAGGCTATTTCCAGGCTGTGTGATGACAGGTACAAGGACGTACGGAGAGCTGCGAGGAAGCGCTCGGCCAGCATGGACAATCTATGTGGGATCAGATGGGTTCCTGCAATCCTCTCCTAACCACGATGAATCTGCCATGTGCTGAACGCTGGCCTCAGGCTGCAGACACTCAAACAGACCAAACGTGGTTCTGCGCAGTTCAAAGTTCAGTTCGGATAATCAGATGATACCAAGACGAGGAACTTGGTGGAGCAGTGACTGAAACCCGAAATCACCCTCTGGACCCTCCAGCTTCAAACTGGAGGCCAGGAAGTGGAAGCACATCTGTAGATCTTGGCGGCGAGGTGAACGCCAGAGAGGTGTTTAATCTTAACGTGATGCCTTCACAGTGCCTCAACTTTTCTGTTCAAGAAGGAGAGAAAGGAGCTCCAGGTTGTTACATCATCTGTTCACAGAAATCCAGCTTCGGACCAACCAGGAAGGTCCTGGACAAGGCAGCCCTGAAAACTTCCTACGACCTGGTTTTCTGGTTTTGTCCAGACTAATCTGTGTCCGGCCACATCTGAAAGATTCGAGTTGATCTTCGAAATGGCAACTTCGCAATGATTATTACTGACGTTATGATGAAGAGTTGCCTTGAACACACAGTACCTTCAAACAGTTGTGTAGCACTGGAATTTCTACTGGCTATTTATTTCCTTTGGCAGGTCTTAGAATAATACAATTTTAGCAAGTGTTCTCCTTTGCAAGTCTTTATTTTCGAGGTTTACAGTATTTCTAGCTCTCAGTGCTCAGGTAGTCTGTTTAATATTTAGATTTATCGTGATGCTCATTTGAATATACTGAGGGCTGAAACACAAATGATGACATGAAAAAACAGATGGAGGCAGAAGGAGTAAAGACATGTCGCAGATATGTTCCGATTTAGGGGACGTAATTATGGGCATAATCAAGCAATTACTGCCACATTTTTTTAGATCTGACATGAAAAAAGACCAGAGCCTGTTTTCTGATTGGATATTCATCAGATTTTGTTGTCATCTTAACAAGCTGATTCAAATGTTGAAGCCCCATAGAAGCTTTGCTGGAATAAGCACACCTCTCTGCTGACATCTAGTGGGTGTTTGAGTAACATGTCATTTCAGGTTGTGGTGATTTAAAGGATGAGTTCTTCCAAATTCTGAAACATGTGTAGTCGTATTTCTGCCTCCACTGTAAAACACTGATGGAGGGTTATTTTGCACTTCACAAATTGATTCATCCTCAAAATATTCTGTTACTGTAAAACTCAAACTGCGAAGTCAGCTGGTCATAGAGGGCCACACAGGACTGCTTTGTTTTGTTTTGTTTTTGTTTTTTAAATTTATATAATTTGTTAGAGCTAGAAACAGCAGCTGCAGAATATTTGTAAAACGATAAATAAAGAAATCTCTGACGTCTCACACTCATTGGCTGCCAGCTCAGAGTCTTTATTTCCCAGCTGATCCCTTCACGTAATAAAAAAAACAGTTTGATCAATGTTGATGTTAAATTATCAGTATCAATCAGTTTGATGAATATTACTCAGATTACCGTACATTCATGCATATAGTCATCTCTGCATGAAAAGGTTTCTACAGCTTCCCCCAAATTTTGAAAATCCAGTAAATGAAAATGAAAGACATTCAAACTTAAACAGAAAGTTTTCAGCAGCAGTCTGGGTGACTGAACTAAAATGGGCAACAATAAAGGACCATCAGTCCTACAGGAGTCTTGTCTCTTGTGTCCAGCAGGTGGTTTACTGTTGGAAACACAGCCTTAAGTTACACAAGTAGGATCTTCCACTGACCGGCTATCTCCTGATTACTATAACAAGACTGTGTTGATTGACTTTTATTGACTATAAATGTGGACTTTTATTGCTCTTGAAATCCCAGAATTGTGACACTGAAAACACCCAAATTGGACAGGTATGAATATAGGGATCATTTCAATACACGTTTCAATAAGACATTAATTCTGTTAAGATGAACTCTGCTGAGCCGAGCGATGAAGCTGCTGACGGACACATGGATTGTTTTGTATTTCCACTGAACATTAAATTTAATGCTAATTATTACTGGAAAAACAGCTGATCTGGCTCTTGTGATTCTCTCTTTAGTCTGAAAACTAAAGCACTAAAATCTAACTACTGTGCGAATCAAGTTTGTATGAAGTGTTTGAAACAGCTCAGACAGACTCATTGTGAATTATTTACAGACGTGTTCATTTGTGTTTGTAATAAACGAAAATGCTCTTGTCTAATAATTCTGGTTTTTGAACAAGTGATTTGCAGATTTTATACAATGACGGTGGCGAGAGGAGCATTTCGTTTCACAGCATTGAAATGAAGCTGCCATTGACTTTAGGTCTTTATGATGAATTGTCTTGTGATGTGATGATTACCTCAGTCAATCAGAGACTGACTCAGTGCCATTTAGCTGTCGGACTTAAGTTTATGATTGTCTATTACAAGCTTGCCTACATATGATTGTCAGCTTCCAGTAAGGTTGGTCGCTACCTCGTCATCCCAACAATGCTTTGATGGCTGCCTGGTAAGAATAGCTCCCTCCACAGGTCCCGGCCTCCGCAGACAAGAGAGAGACGCAGGAAGAAGACATTAGAGGAGACTGTATTTGGTGGCAAGCAGGACGGAGGGACGGAGACTCAGGAGAGTTTGGGCTTGTTTTCTTATTGGATCAGCGTTAGTGGACATCGAGGATGATGGGAGCAACAGATCTACTCTTCATCACTATCAGTCACAGCGTCTCTTTTCTGGGTAAGTTTTTCTTTTGTAGTTAACGATATCAGAAATTCAGCAGTGATAGTTTGTCAGTGTTTTCTATATGATGGTGATTACACATGTTGATCCAGACAAACAGAAAATCTAATGCGCCATCAACTCAAACAAACGTGACAACGACAATAAAAAATGTTAGATTCTTAAACCAAGCTGTGATTAGATGCATGAAGAAATTATCGTCTTAATATTTGTGTTTTTCTTGTGTAACTGTCATTTTTTTTATTGTATTATATTTAATTTCATATACTTGTACATAATAATATTTTATATATTTCTTGAGTTTATGTATTTCTTGAAGTTCATTCAGAGTCATTGTGCCATGTTTGATAAATTTGATTATTTTATTTCTATTTTATTATTTGATGTAACCCAATAATAGCTACTGCAACAACTCAGTTATCACACTGGGATCATTGAAATTTCATTTTTTTATTATCTGGCCATTACTCCTTGATCATGTCTTTTGCATTACAGGTAAAACCTGGTGGATGTTGATGCTGGTGTTACGTCTGTTAGTCCTCCTGCTGGCTGGACTCTCCCTGTTCAGCGACGAGCAGGAGAGGTTCATCTGTAACACCATCCAGCCGGGCTGCTCCAACGTCTGCTTCGACATATTTGCTCCTGTGTCCATCTTCCGTCTCTGGCTCTTCCACCTCGTCCTCCTCTGTCTTCCTCACGTGCTGTTTGCAACTTATGTCATGCATAAGGTTTTGTCGTATCCCTTCTCTGGAGGTTTCTCCTACGACAGGAGCCGGGCTGGTTCCAACTCCAGCTCCTCCAGAGAACTGTCCCTGCATAAAGCTCCCCTCCACGACCTCCCTCGTGAATGGGGAGTGCCGCGCTACTACGGCGCCTACTTCCTGGTTGTAATTCTGCGGATTCTTGTAGAAGTGGTTTTCGGCGCAGGGCAGTTTTTTCTCTTCGGTTTGTCCATCCCGAAGAGCTTCCTCTGTTACGAAGCTCCCTGCACGTCCGGGGTCCAATGCTACGTCTCCAGACCGACCGAGAAGACCTTAATGCTCAACTTCATGCTGGGTGTTGCGTCCCTGTCCATCCTGCTGAGTCTGCTGGAGCTGGTGAGCTGCGTGAAGGCCATGGTGAGAAGGAGGAGGAAACGAGAGATGTTCATGGAGGAGATGAGTAAAGGCGAGCAAAGCAGCATGTTTACGACGACAACCACGACCGGAGACAGTGGAGATGCTCTTTTGGCCAGAAGAATCAGCCTGAGTGGAAGCGCAAAGAACGAAAAACACGTCGCTGCTGCTGCTGCTGCTGCGCCAAATGGTGAACCTCTTCAAACAAAGGCGAATGGTGCAGCCATCGTCAAAACTGGAGAATCCACTGATGACAAGAGGCCAGAAAGCAGAGACGTGAAGGTGGACACGTCTCAGTCGCCCATGAGCACCTCACTACCAACTCACTTTGTCCTCCACAGCCACCTGAGACCGCCGCTGTCCCCCCGCCCGGACAGGGGGCCGCCACCAAACCCCAGGGTGCCAACACCTATGGGGGTCAAAAAGCTGGGCCAGTGCACTCCAGCTGGGGCAAACTCAGGCCAACAGTCTGACAGCAGCGAATCTCAAGACAAGAGGGCGTGGGTGTAATAGACGTCCAGCTTTAAGGAGCCCAGATGTTGTGCTTTAGATATTATTTAAGCATGAATTCATAAAGAGTTGTTATACATTTGAGGAAGATTTGCTCAAAGTTGTAGAGCTGCACTGATTCATATTTTTGTTAACAATTAATCAAACAACTATCGAACCCACGAGAGAAACTTTTAGCTGCTATTAATATTATTGTTTTGGTTTTATAAAGTAAAAGTGAAGTGAGCTCTCATGAACCCAGCATCAAATGGCAAATGGACGAAATCATCAACATCTAGAAAAGCTCAAAAGCTGATCAATGTCATAAGCTATCAAGTTAAATGTCTTACAGAGTATTCACAAACTAAAGGACAGATTTTTTTGCGAGTTGACGGAGACTGAAACTGATCTACAAGAAGAGTGAATATTGGACTTAAAATCATTCTGTGTCTGCAATGCTAAGTCAAATGATGTGTTTGTGGCCAAAAACTCAGTCAGTATACCTTAGATTATATTAGATTGATGCAACACAAGGACACAGGATGTTAAAGTAACTGAACATGCACATGGCTGCAAAATGTTCGTCCATATAGTAAAAGACAGTTTGATACGTAAGACACATTCAACAATGATCCAAAATCACCCACATTGTCTCCATTTTAATATTTATTGTTTGTTTTCATGTGACAAAAATGACAGTATGTTTCTTGACGCATGCTCCTGAATGCATCTTTTTGTAATAATAAAAATACTTCACATATCTCATTCAGTGAAATGCGACTGATTCACGTTGGTACAGTCTCAGGTGTGTTGGTTTGACTCTCTGTCACTCACAGAAGCACAGGCTGACCTTGAGGAAGCAGCAGTGCTCAGCTGTCGCCCTGATGGCCGAGTGCTGGCAACCACAACAGACACGCTGACCTGACCTCTGACCTCTGACCTCTCACATGACCGATCCACAGCCCAGCCATGACCCGACTTAAACCAACCCCGCTCGGGTGACATAAGACCTTCAGCCTCCTCGCCACCATCATTCAACGTTAACTCAGAACGCAGGCCAAGTCTCTACCGTTTGACCTGTGTGATACAGAACGTGATTTATGATCACAATCAGCTTTACAGTCGATTGAATGGAATCAGCATAGATTGAAGAAATTCTTGTATTTAAGTGTCTCAGATGCAAAGGTTCAAAAACTCAAGAAAAGAAGCCACATGATAAAGGAAAGAAGCCTCAAGAGAACAGAAGTGATGAAGTCCTGTCATTTCTCCGTGGAATAAAACTGGTTTTTATCCGCTGTCCTCCTGTGGAAGCTCTTTGTGAGCTGTGTGCTTTTAGTGTTATTTTCAAAAGCTTCTAAAACGTCGTCGAGGGACTGGAAACGCTGGCTGATGTAATTGTTGTAATTACTGGAATACAAATTTTAACTTCAGTGCTTTTAACTTCAAAACAATGACAGCGAATGCGGCAGAACCCGCCCCTCGAGACATGCCACCTCCAGTGCGGCCGTGACCCCAACACATGCCTCATACCCTTCTCATTCTTCTTCTGCTGTGGTATTCAGGGCAGCTGAGACATGCAGAAACATTAGCAGGGTGGCCGCTCAGAGAAAGGAGTGTACTGTCGCTGGTGGAGGTCAAGAGGTCAGACAAGCAAACCTGGTGACCCCACGTGTGCGTCAACCCAGATCCACAAAGAACAGAGTCCCCAGAGTGACAGTATATGTCTGTGGTTGCTGACCTTCCCACTACTAGTCAACCTCACACTCACAGAAGACATGTTGTTAGCTGTGTGTCCTTGGCAAAATCCCAACCGCCATGTCCATAAAAACACATGGTGTAGTCATGATAGTCAGACCTGTTAGAGGCACCGTGTTGTTGTGCCACCTATAATAAGATCAAATGGAAGGTTTCGCTTGCAACAACTCCAACTTTATTGGCACATTTCACAGGTTTGTTCAAGTGTCTAAAACTGAATAAAGAGACTCTCTATGGACAGAAGTATGTGGACACCTGAGCATCACACCCACATGTGATAGTTAAATTATCTTCCTAAGTAATCCAAATTGTGGTTATCACTCACTGATTTTCACCAACCACAGTTTAGGGATTGAAACCTACTTTTTTACCCTTCAAATGTTGTTCATTATGTTCATTATCTCTGCCTGCATTTATCTGAAGTCCTGAAGATAACGGTGCTTTTACTGCCATCTGGTGGCCAATTGTCACTATTGCAGTAATGACAGAAATGACCCAAGTCACAGGGTTACATTGCTTACCCCTTGATTCATTTTTAAATAGGTTATAACATTACTTTACATTTGAAAAGTTAATTTTTTAAAGTCAATTAAGTTAATGCAAAAGGTTGAGCATTATCTTAAATTATAATCCATTTTTTTCTAAACCTGAACAGGGACATTCTATAAAAGATTTTTTTTTTAATTTTCCAACTTTGAAGGCTTATTGTGATTTTCTTTAAAAAAAAGTATTTAACTGGTAGAAATTTCATTCAGAGACAAACTGGCTCATATGTGCACTTTGTGTTGTACAGCAGAATATTAGGAGTTGCTTCCTTTCAGTTCCCATCGATCTCCACCTCGACTGAACTTAATGCATCAACCTCAGGTGCAACAACACGCTCCGATCTCATGGGTGACAGACGGAGGAGATTGAGAAGTAGGAGGGAAGACTCGACATTGACCACAACAGCACATCAGAGAAGATGTCAGAGGCATCAAAAATATTGATTACCCAGCATCCTCTTCACCTCTGCGGTTGTAGTTTAGATGAACGGGGGGAACGGGTGGAGGGGGGGGTTTGTCCCCGATGGCTCCGGCTCAGAAAACAAAATCCATTCTGTCTTCCTTTGATGTCGGTGATAGACGGATTGTGAGGTGGAAAAAGAGGAATAGTGATCCAGGAGTGCTGTTTTTGTGCAAAAGAGGGCTGAAGGGATTCAAGGTCTTGTCATTGCTTTGACTTCTCGTCCACAGATTAGCTCATTAAAGATTATGAGAACTATGGTAAAACATGATTTCCTGCTTTGGTTCAAACCTGCCTGGTCTTCCCTGCACCTTAGAGAAAACTAAAAAACTTGTGTACAATTAAATTAATTTTCCATCTATAGACTCTCACATAGCAGATAAAGACATCAGCTCTCTTTCTGCTGTTTGATCAAAGGGACACTTCAGTGACTAATTATGGTGTTTTCAGAAAAGCTGGAGGACGAAGGAGAGACAGACAGAAATAAAACGGTTAAAAGTGAAGCAGGTGGAAACTCCAAAAACACTGGATCCTACACGCCCCATAACTCGATAGCATTTTTTTCTTAAACCTCAACTGCCTGGAAAACACCCAGGTTTTTCAAACTTCATTCACAGTTCATAACACAGGCTACGAACCTAAAGCCCTGTCTCAGGTGATCCTGCAGACTGAGGGTCATTAATCTCATATTTAAGAAAGCTCCAGAAGACATTATACAACTATAAGTGGGACTAAATAAACTGATCATCCTGTGTAAAACTGACATCATCAAGTCTGGAAACATCCGCTGAATAATCTCTGTCTCAGTCAGATGTGTCCCAAACAATGACTTGATTTCTTCTGCAAGATTTCTGATCTTAATATGGTGAAGACATATCCTGGCTTTTTTTTTTGTACCAGAATTGACAAATATGACCTTTGACCTCTCAACTCTATATGACTTTTCACACATGCACATGACATGAATGAGTCTTTAAAATGTTTTTCAATCTTAATGACTCTGTGAATCTCCTGGCTTTAATCTACAAACTCTTACTGTGATTATTGCATTTTTTTGGCTTCTTTTCAGAGTCACGTAATGTTTGATCCCAGCATGCTTTGGGACAGAAAGCAGCAAGGCCATATGTCCGTCACAGGGCGAGCCAGTTAGAGCTAGAAGAAATGTTTGTTTTAGACTATAGACAGTAGCTGTTTTTGACCCACGCTGCTTTGTATACACTCTGACATGAGTCAGGCCATACAAACCGTTCAGACGTCTTAACATGATTTATTCCAAACCAATTAGAGCTAGACAGCTAATTAGATCATTAGACAAAGATGGCATTCATAAGCATCCTAATTGGCACCGATGAAGAAGAGTTGGGTTATCTGGATTCCGCCAATAGGATCTGTCCGTGACGAGCTCTTCCTGGACAGCCGAGCCGGTGCCTCGTTGTCAGAGGAGATGGATCAGACACGACCCCTCAACCCATTTCCTCTCTTGGTTTTTTACCTTTGGGCTTGAGGGAACGTGCCCAACCCCCCTGCCAAAACACACACACACACACACACACACACACCGCTGGAAGAGGAACTTGTGTTAACAAGCAGTCGCAGAGCAATTTGTTCTCATTAGACGAAGCAAACAGGATCTTCTTCTGTTTCTTAAACTGATGAATGGAATCACTGACGGAGACAGATTTGACAAATGTCAGAGATGTCACAACTGGACCTCTGCAGGAAGTGACCTTTTTTTTTAAACATCAGTGTATTGTATTCCATCACAATGAATTTTGGTATGTATAGGAAAGAGTCAGTCATTTTTTCTTCTTGTTTCATTGTCTGAATGTTGAAAGTCTTAAACTCTGAGTTGGCACACTCTTTGCAAAGTCATGTTACAGACCATTGTTGTAACTTTCAGTTGTGATCCTTTTTTTTTTTCAAACACCCCAAATCGTCCAGGCAGGTTTTTTTTTTAATGCACAGGATATCCAGAATATTTCATTTTGACAAAATCAGTAAATATCACAATCCTAAAAACATGAAGTCTTGGGTTTGAATATAATAATAAATAAAACTATGAGTGTTTGAAGGAGCAGAGAAAAACTTAAAGGTTAAAACTTAAAATGATGAATTTAAGAGGTTATCAACTTGCATCAGAAACAAGTGACACAAAACTGAACATTATAGACTCAATACTACATTTGACAAACTTTATGAATATATACTAACTTTAACCTTATGTGCTTTGCTACTGGCTGACTTTTGACCACAAGGTGGCAGGATAATACAACTTTAGACGTCTGTCTCCAGCCTGGTGGAGTTGAGTTTTGGAGCACATCACATTTCAGTCATGACATTTGAGTTTACGAATGACTCATAAATACTGTGCACAGTCAGTATTTTCTCACCTCGGAGGCATAAACTGACTAAACATCTCCTGAAACACAATGACTAAAGAGAGTTAAAGAGGGTCACGGGGTAGATGGAGCAGACTGAAGTCAGTCCCTCCTCACCGAGTCTGAACGAATCTGAGGCATCTCTACATTCTAAACAATCCACTACAGCATGAAGATGAACCTGGATGGAAGTTAACCACAAGCATCTGTTGCCTATATGATGAAGCAGATCTTCCAAAAAGGACAGACACTGAGGTCAGCGTCTCTTTCTTTAACAAACCTGAACAATAAGACTGAATTAAGACGAATAGTCTTGACTTAAAGAGTAAGTTAATTGACTTGTAAACATGTAAAACAGGATAAAGTAAAAGGTGCCATATTAAGCCCAGATTAGGAGGTTAACAGAGGAGAAAAGCCAACAGTTAATAACGAGACTGGAGAGTGGGGGCATTAAAGTGAGAAGACCACCTGTAGGGCCTCTATTGCCATGAGCTGTTGCTCCCTGCTGCCTGAGAATCTGCCACAGCAGGGAGGGTTAATACAGTTCCCATGTGGCCACAGGCAGGTTACACCTCTTAGTGGAATATTAATGAATCTGTATGTGTCAAATGCACATGAGGATTTTATCAGCTCACCAAGCAGAACATCCTGAATCAGTCCACAGTGTTCAAACCGTTTCGTAAAATCATGCATCACAAGAGGAAAAGTTCAATAAAAGTTTGTTTTATTCTCAAAATAAAAATCTTCTATCAAAGTGGAAATTATACATATTTACAATCTCGTAAATTTTCATATACAAATGTACAACATATGTACACCAATAATTATATAAATACACTAATGCAACCCGTATGAGACAGTATTAAGGCATTAATTCATGCATCCATCCATCCACGCATCCTGCACAGACGACACAAGCAGAGCACTCTCTTCTCATGTTTAAGACACAGCGGTTCTTTACAGTAAGAAGAAGAAGAAGGAGCCTCAGCTGACACCCTGCAACCCACCGACCAGGGGGATCCAGTCCGGATCACGCTCTGCATCCCGGGAGCCAGGTGCATTGTTCTGCAGCTGACAGCCTCATTGTTTAAAGAGGAGCCATTAGGCGCTCATTAATGTGCTAATTACAACACGCTGATGGACAATCCCGACACAATCACCCCCCCTCCTCCTCCCCACACCCCCCCTATTCAAACCCATGGACCCATTTGGATAAGGCAAGGAAGGGAGTTTGACAAGCAGAAATGACAAATTCACAGAGTTCACATTAGAGGAGTGCTCATCATCCAGACTCACCTTCATCCAATCATTCACCAATAAACATTTCAAATCACAAGAGCTGATATGCTGGTTTGAAGTCTTTAGTGTCAAATGACATAAGATGCATTTGAGCCCCCCCTCACCCCCCACCCCTGACCCTGCTCCCGCTCAGACCCGGGACAGGGGCATCTGCTTGGGGCAGGACACGGAGCTGGCCGTGCCGGACCTCCACGTCAGCCCCGTGCTCACGTCACTGTACATGGATCCGGCCGAGGCTTTGCTCCCCCAGCAGCAGCGCGTGCAGAAAGTCCTCCAGGAGTCCAGGGTCTTCCCGGACCAGATCCAGGCCCCCGAGGTGATCCCCACCAGGAGGCACATGAAGTACTTGAGCATGAACACGGCGTAGTCCGGCCGCGGCCTGCTCGGCTCCGTGGCGCACGAGCAGTTGTGCGTAATTTCCCAAGTCTGCCTGTTGTGCTGCTCGTAAAAGTAACAGGCCACGATGACGGTGGCCGGGACGGTGTACAGCACCGTGAACACCCCGATCCGGATCATCAGCCTCTCCAGCTTGTCCGTCTTGGTGCCCCCTTGCTTGATGACGCTCCTGATCCGGAAGAGTGACACGAAGCCGGCCAGCAGGAACATGGTGCCGATGAACAGGTAGATGACCAGCGGGGCCAGCACGAAGCCCCGCAGGTTGTCCAGGTTCTGGTTCCCCACGTAGCAGATCCCGGCCACGGAGTCCCCGTCCACGGAGCTGAGCGCCAGCACGGCGATGGACTTCATGCTGGGGATGAGCCACGCGGCCAGGTGGAAGTACTGCGAGTAGCTGGCGATGGCCTCGTTGCCCCACTTCATCCCCGCGGCCAGGAACCAGGTGAGCGACAGGATCACCCACCAGATGGAGCTGGCCATGCCGAAGAAGTAGATGAGCAGGAAGACCACGGTGCACAGCGCCGGACCCGTGGTCTCGTAGTGGATGTGCTCCCGGTCACACGCCACCTCCTCGTGTCCGGCGATCAGCCTGACGATGTAGCCCACGGACACGAACAGGTAGCAGGCGGAGAGGAAGATGATGGGCCGCTCCGGGTACTTGAAGCGCTCCATGTCGATGAGGAAGGTGGCCACGGTGGCCAGCGTGGAGATGAAGCACAGCACGGACCACAGCCCGATCCAGAAGGCGGTGAAGGTCCTCTCCTCCGGGGTGAAGTAGGGGTTGTGGCACGGCACGGCGCAGTTCAAGATGTGGCCCGTCTGCACGCGGTTGCGCAGCGGGTGCGCGTCGCCGCTCACCGGCACCATGGGCGCGCGGCAGAAGCAGCCCGGCTCGCAGGGGGCCGCCGCCGGCTTGTGTTTCCCCGGGACGCCGCGGCCGTATCCGCTCTTCTTCCTCGGGTTGTAGGGCTTCAGCGGCCGGTTGGTGGGCTTGGCCACCACGGGGGACGCGGTGGTGGTCTGGCTGCGGTTGTAGTCCATGCACAGCGTGTCCTGGTTGCCCTGCTCGGGCAGCAGGTCGCACCTCATCCGGTCCGGCCACGGGAAGCCGTACTGCCTCATGAGCGGTGCGCAGCCCGCCTTGGCCCGCTCGCACACGCTCCTGCACGGCGGCAGCGGCTTCTTGTAGTCCTCCAGGCAGATCGGCGTGTACATGCTGCACAGGAAGAAGCGCAGGTCCGGGGAGCACTTGATCTCCACCAGCGGCCAGAACTGGTGCACCTCCAGGCCGGCCTCGTCCTGCGTGTCGTGGTTGAACTGGTTGGGCATGTAGGTGTAGTTGTAGCCGATGCCTTTGCACAGAGGCACGGAGATCTCCTGGCACTGCAGCTCCTTGGCCGCCCTGCAGCCGGCTCCGTGCAGGACGAGGCTGAGCAGGACGCACCAGCCCGGGATGCTCCTCTCCATCGTCGCCCTCTTCTGGGTCTGCGAAGTGCCAGCAAACTTGCGCTCTGCAAGTAGGCTGCAGGTGGGATTAATCCAGGGACGCTGCTGAACTCATGCTACAGAGCTCAGAGTTGCTGGGCTGCGATATCCCCCGACAAGCAAAAACAAACAAGCGCGTTCTGTGCACACAGGCTGGGACAGGGCCGGGCTGCTCGCTGCCTTTGTGTCGGTGCTGCACCGAGTCTCCGCCTGCATGCTCCACGGCTGCTGGGTGCGATGGGTTTTATACGGGAGGAGGGAGGACACTCCCCCGGCGCGGGCGGGGAGGGAGAGTAGGTCAATCAGTCGCTCCTTCTATAGGTGTTTGTTTAAAATGTGGAGCCCGGAGGAAGGGTTACAATCAGCCCGTCTGTTTACCCCCCACAAACACACACACACACACACACACACACACACACACACACTGGAGACAATGTAATTAGGGATGTAGACAGTGAGGAGTAAACTAACAAACCCATCCGATTTATTAATCTCACTGCAAATCATCTAGATGGTTTTCAATGCAAAATACTGCAACTTGTGTCTGTAGTTTGCTTGAAATTAACACTTTAAAAATTAAAGAAACCCTCATTAGTACTTCGGAGTAAGTATTTAAAGTTTCTCCGTTTCCCACTTTTAATATTTTAAATGATTCAACATGTCATCTCCCCTCTTCTCACCAGTACAGTACAAATATGCAGATCCTGCTGTGAACATACATCTGTCCAGTTTAGGATGAATCAGAGCAACACTGATGCAAATATTCTCCACAAAATCTCTGCAAATCATCTGGATAGGCGGAGGAGAAGAAGAAGGTGAAGAAGCAGTTTCTATGTAAAGCAAAATACTGCAACTTATGTCTGTAGTTTTGCTTGAAATGAAAACTTTTACTGTGAAAGAAAAACTCATAAGTACTTTGAAATATTTAAAGTTTCTCTATTTGCTGCTTCTCATAGTTTGAATAATTCAACAGTTCATCTCAGGATTTAAAAAAAAGTAATAAACCCTTCCTGATAATAGTCTGTTCCTTGTTTTGTCCAGAGCTGACTCTGTCCTGCAGAAGTTTCATGTGCAGCTCAGGAAGCATTTAATTCAGCCACTGTTTCAAAGAGGTTCCAGTCCTTTGCTTTAAGTCTTAACCCTGATGCTTCGCTGTGCTGCAAAGTTGATGAAAAGCCAACGCTGTCAATCATTCATCATTCGAGTGGTTCTGAGAGCCAGCTGTCCGTCACTCAGCCTCCGACGGAGAGGACGACTTCCTGCCTCCTCTGTGAATGTGACCGTGCGTGAAATTGTCCCCGTGGCCTCGGAGCTGGATGCGTGTGTGTAAGAGTGTGAGAAAATGTGTCTACTAATGTGGGACTGTATGAGAATATGCAGGAGAAACACACAGAGAATGAGTGTGTGTGTGTGTGTGTGTGCGTGTGTGTGGTAAGGGAGGTTAATGTCTTCTTGTTAGCCCACAGCAGGGGGTCGTCTTGGTGTAACAGGAGGGGGAGGAGGGGGCTGCTTGTCTTAACGCTGGTGCCAATGTTTCACTCAGAGCATGCTGGGCCGGCGATTACTGTGACGCACCACTGGGCCCACAAACAGGACCGTGTGTGTGTGTGTGTGTAAACAGTCCCTGAGCTCAGCCTGAAGGAAACGAGCTAACACTGGCAGAAGCAGCATTTTGATGGCACTAATTAAAGTCATTCACACTTCTTATTGGATTCATTAGCTTCAAATGGGGCTGAGACAGTTTGGCAGACAGGCGGCGTGTTCCCAACAACTTTTATCACAACCAATTAGCCTCAAAGCAAAAGCCCAAATATTTGCGTAGGGATGCTTGTTTCAGCTCAGTTTGGGGGCTCTAGCTGGGCGGGGGCCGCTGGTCATCACAAAAACATATGAGTGTATGATACTTTGCTCACAATCAGAAACAACATAAAGACAAAGTTGTCCAATGTCCATTTTCAGTTTCAGCTCATGTCAGAGTGTTTGGATGGAAATACAATTCATTCTGCTCTATGACGTCACCAGAGTCACAGCCATGTTATTCTACCATCATTTTATATCATGTATGTTTTCACTTCTAAGAGAATATGAATTCTTTCAGGCAATAACTAAGAAAACTGATTTGCTGGTGGACCTGTTGTTCTAGTGTTCAACCACCAAATAAACGTCCTCAGTTTGAAAAAAAAAAAAATCTGAACATATATTGAAAACACACACTTCCCCAATTTGTAAACTGTTTCATTGCAACTATAAAAG
This sequence comes from Centropyge bicolor, assembly GCA_037975185.1. Classification (NCBI taxonomy): domain Eukaryota; kingdom Metazoa; phylum Chordata; class Actinopteri; family Pomacanthidae; genus Centropyge; species Centropyge bicolor. Next base: position 211,004 of record JBBMOC010000240.1, on the reverse strand, counting down.
TACTTTAAAAGCTTTGCATCCTGAATGTTGACGATGGCAGAGATGGAGGTTAGAATGTCCTGATGAAATATTATACGTATGTTACCAGAATATAATTTGGGTCAAGATGTTTTGAAGCAATATTCCGTGCAATACGCATTTGTGCTTTTGTCGATCATTACATAAAAATATTGCATCTCACAACTTCAGTTTTTCTTTAACACCAGCCGTCGTTTCAGTCGAGCAGGTGGAACATTTTTCTCATGACGGAGCGAGACTCCTCAAACATTCCCCTGTTCACGCAGGGGCTTTTCCTGGGCCTGATCCAGATGCCTCACGCCGGGCCAGCCGTCTCCAGCCGAGCTGCGAACCTGCAGGTGAAAGTCACAGGAAACAGGTGCCTCCTCCTCCCGCCGGGCCGATCGGGATAGCCGGCCAGGCATCGGTTACACAAATCGCTGTCTATCAGAGTGGAACCCGTATTGATTAACAAGGCTGATAGACTCGGCGGCCCCAGCCACCAACTGTCGACTGCGCCCCCCCGGCGGCGATAGTGGGTTTAGGGTTACGAGCTGGCCCCCCTGCATACCGACTTTAAATGGGTGGAAATGGAATTACTGCATCTGTTTAGAAGTCAATTTCTGCATTCTCCAGGCTGCCCACCCTGCCACTCCTCTATCTGGCCTCCCTCTCCTCCCCCCCCCCCGACTCTCCCAGGGCTCTCAAAGTTCATGACGCCAAAGAGAGCGGCGAGGGAGGGGAGGGGGTTCTCACAGGCTTACTGAGGCGTGCTGTGAAACTCTGAAATGTTTGTCTTTGTAGCCTCCTCATGGGAAGTTTGTGCTTGTGATACTCTCAAACTCTGCTGTCCTTCCTGTAACAGTGTGCGAAATCTGAGTTGATTAACACAGTCCTGATTAACTGATTGATTGAATGTGGGGGCACACAACCCAAAATATATCCAGCCTCGGGTGCTGTCGGCCAATCAGAGCAGTCAAGGTTTATTCAAAAAAAATTTTCCGCACAAACAAAGATTTAAAAAAGAGCAAATCGATCAAATCAGAAAAAGAAAGTTGCAGTTTTTTCTACCAATAGTAAGAAGTTAACTAATCCAAACTTAATAGATGGTTTTGCTTCATTTTAAACTGAGTATCAGAGTAAACACTGGTGGCCAGAGGTTTTAAGGGCAACACAGACGTTTTTTTTCAATTCCGTGATTTTCAATTCAAGTCCACTCTGGTGTTTTCTTGCATGTCATGGTGGGTTGATTCATGAGAACTCATCAGGAAACTGTCCCATTTCCCATCATCTGCGCGACAACTCTCCAAAAGAGCAGCAAATTTAATGACACTCCCTTCTCAGACCTGCTGCTGTATCATCACCGCCTCCCCGACACTTCGCTGCATCTTTAAATGATGTGATACTGTGAGTGTTTAAGTGTCATTTGCCGGCTGGGAGAGACGCCCTGATCCTCCCGTCCGGCCATAATGACAGTGAACCTGCTGGAAGTAAAGACTTTTGGAGATTCAGTCAGCTTGTTGCCCAATTTGGTCAAAACCAGGCGTGAGCCAGAGGAGGAAATTAAAGCCTGGAGAAGATTTTTATCAGCTATATTTCAAACTTGCCGAATGTTTCCCTGCGCAGGTTACGTAACAGAACAAATGACATTGCCGTAGATACAATCACCTTCTCTTCACGCATCAAAACAAGTCCTGATTTTCCCCAATGCCGCCTCCTGCAGACGCCAATATCCAACCTGACCCAGTTTCATCGAAGCCCACAGCTCCTCCTGAAAAATCTTCCCCGAGCAGGCAATTAAATAAATATTTAAATAAAGTGTCGCCTGGGTCCCCGGGGTAATTTAGTTGATTTAAAACTTCATGTGTGTCGCCGAAGAGGCCTGAGTGTAATTGGATCTGATGTATGAGTTGGAGATAAGACGTGGAGGCCCCCCCCCACTTCTGAAGATGTTTACTTTCTTTAAGTTTGGACGCAGTCTTCCAGACGCCACCCTTGATCTCAGAGGAGCGCTGCTGTCAGAGGCTTCTCACTGGCCAGATAAATAATCAGTACATAAATAACTATATGAAGTTTCAGAAGGATCTGTGCATCCAGATAACTCACTGAACGCAGCTTGTTTGTTTTTCTGTTGATGAGATTGTCAGGAAACTTTTTCTGACACTGACGGAGAAACTTTTACTTTCTCAGCACTTTCTCTTTGTGTCTTTACCGAGCGGAAGTCTTTAATTTTCTGGCCACGAGAAAATTGGTGTCCATCTTGCTCCAGGTCAGTGATGGATGGATGATTCCTCCCTTCCTTCCCTTCCTTCCCTTCCTTCCTTCCACAGGTTAGATTCCTCCACAGTTAGCGGCGTGTTTACTTAAAGAGCAACTACTAATCAGCCTGAGGTAGGATGTGAGGCTTAAAGCAGTCACCCTTGACAGCGTGCACACACACACACACACACACACACACACACACACACACACACACACACACACACACATACACACACTCCCCTGACAGTGTCCCTCTGTTGACAGAGTGTGTGTATTGTATTGGCTCACCTTCCTTCCGCTCATTAACCAGAGCAAACAGGGACACAAACCCCTCCCATCCAATCAGTCTACTGCTGGGCAGGATCATGACAGCCAGGTCTGTTAACCAACACACACACACACACACACACACACACTAGAAACCAACTAAGAGGTCTATAATATAAAATAGGCTTATATGTGCGGAAGAAACAAACAAGCATGTTGTGAAGGAAGAGCTCATCTCTGTGGTTCATTTTAACTCACCACAGTAAAACAAGATTTTACTGACTCTTGAATAAAGCAGGGCTCAATACAAGAGGAAGGGAGGGGGGTTACTACATGAAAAAAACTACCTGGGGGTCAGGAGCCCTGAAGTTATGCCAAGATCTATTTGAAAGGCTTCAAGATAATTATTTGGTAAAAAAGACAAAATTCTTGTTGAGTGTTTCAATTCATTTTAAATTAAACGTTTTGAGCAATGTGTTTGAGAAAACAACTTCCTTCCACCCCCCCCCACTGTGAAAGATCTTCAAGGATCAAACCAAAACCGATTTTAATAGAACAAAAGGGGAATTTCATCAATAAAACAATAAAGGAAAAGAAAGAAAATCCTGCAAAGTTCAGCAAATCTTGAAGCCAACCCTTCCACTGAGCAGGCTGGCCTTTTATACCTGGAGGTGGAACCTACCATCTGCTCAGGTGAGCAGGGGGGGGGGGGGAGCATTCAGACAAAGTGCAATAACAAAGGAAAAAGTCATTTCGGAGTTATGGCAGACGGCTGGTGTTAACAGTGATCACACACAAACACAAACAAGTGCACCAGCGTTAAGAGACCGTCGTCGGCTGCAGAACAGTCTCACCCTTCCTTCGCTAACATGGAAGTGTCCTCGCTGCTGGAGCTGATCCTGAACACCTGCTTTCAATGGGACTGAAGGAGCAGCTGATTATCGAACACACATCAACACAAATCAAATTACTCAGCATGAAGGGAAAACACCAATTTCATACAAACTGGGCCCGTTATCATTTCTATCACTAACAATGGAAACAGAAACATGAGCAGTCAAACAACTTTTAAACAAACACCTGATTAACCAAACTTAATTTGGCCGAGACTTATGACTTATTGTCATTACACAATATACGCGGCAGTGCAAGTTGGTAACGAAATTTCGATGCAATGGCTTCCAACAAGAGTCAGCAACAATAGTGTCAGTCGGTGGAAATATAAAAATATGAAAAAGAGATATAAATATATACTATATATAAATACGGTTCTATGAGCTATGTATAGACATATGTAAATGAACAAGAGTTATATACAGGTTATTGCACAGAGCAAGTAGCAGCAAGTTGAATTATTGCACTAAGTAGTTGTATTGACTGTAAAAGTGAATATAGATATCTAGCATAATATACAGAAAATAAATAGACAGAAAATATTGCACATAACAGAAAACAGTTGAGAAATGGTGAACATGACCGCTGTTTCCTTGAAAATTTAAAGTGACATTTGTAGTTTAAATTAAATATTGAAATTGAGAGGTAATTGTCCGTAAACCCAAGAGTATTGTCCTTAACAGCGTGTTTATTCTTTGTCCATGTGGTGTGCTGAGTTGGGTAGATGAAGGAGAGGCCAGTAGTTCCAGATGGAGGAGACGATGAACCATGAAATCATTACACGAAATGTTTGTTTATAGAATAACTTCCGGGTTGACCTTTGACCTGTGGCGCTTGCTGCCGTTGTGCTTGAGTTCTCCTGTGTTTTATTACAAACATTTCAGGTATGTTAGAATAAAGTTTAAATGACAGGACTGAACTGCTCTGACGTCTCTGTGTTGCCAGATCTTATGAGCTGGTTGCAAAGTCACTGACAGTTATCGGTTTAAGACAAAAATTTCTAAGTAACAGTGAGTGAAAAAATGATAATATTTCCTTTCTCAGAAGCTGAAACCAGCTGCCAATCATTTGCCTGCGTTTGTCCCATCCCCCCTCACTGATCCCTCCATTCTGTAGCTGAAATGTGGAGGGTGCCAGCGCCGCTCTGAGGGTGTCGCGGTGAGCCCTTTCTAAATAGCCACTTGTTCTCCTGAGGTCATTAAGCCGGAGCAGCGACAGGAGGCCTGTTCTTAAATCGCTGCCACTGGAAACAGCAGTGGCATGTTTATAATTACGCTCTTTCTTCGGCGGCGATGACGTCTTCGCCGCTGGTTCGACCCCGGTCCGGCACAGACCCCGGGATTCATTAAAAGCTGTGACGACAGGCTCGGAGCTCGCCCGACTCCGAGCCGTCGGCCGTGTTTTACGAGCGGCTCTGGCCTCAGAGGGAGCTTGTCATCGAGGCTGCTCCGAGGATAGAAACAGTGAGAGGTAGGAAATGTAGCCACGCTGAAAGCCATTAGTGTTCCATTAGTGTTTGGCCTTCAGCAGAGAGCAGGCGATACACTGCACCTTTCTCCGTCTGACCGCCGTGCCATGTGTGTCACAGGTCGCTTCAGACAAATTAACTCTGTTCCTGATTCAGCGGCGTGTAATCAAACAAAGTAGGAGTAGTAAAAAAAAAAGTGAAGCTCTTTTTAATTAACAGCATATTTTATTTTCCCACATTGTGACAGGATGCGACTTCTCTCTTTTTCAGTTCCACGATTTAAATAAACACAACTGTTGTCAGAAATTGAATTTGCTGCTGTTTTTGTACATACAGGCAAATTAAAGTTACATTTTCCGAAGCATGTTTTTCCAGAAAGCGCTTTGTAAAACTACTGTCAAAGATCAACAATGAACTTTCAGGTTGTCATTGTTTTATAGTAGCTGCAAAAAGGAACTTTATCATTCATTTGGGCTTTTTTTGGAAACCTGGTAAACTGTTCATTCATCCTCTGTTAGCTCTGTTTTTGGTCTCTACCAACTCCCTTCAGCTTCTAAATGCTCATAAAACAGGATGCAATCGATGTCTTCCTGAGTTCATGTCATGTATTCATCTCCTTCATACAATCATGTGTTCACAAAGTGTTGCTCGTGAACGACTGAGTCTTTCCACGATGAACCTTTCATACCCAATCATGATCCTCTCACCTGTTACCAATGAACCTGTTTACCTGTGGAAGGATCCAAACAGGTGTTTCTGGATCAGTCCACAACTTTCACAGTCTGTCAAACATTAATTATATTTTCTTTACTTAGCACATGGTCACTTTTTTGGAATCAGGGCTGTAACATGTCGACACAAACGCTGCTGTGTGACTGAAAATAAAAGCATTCAACACATCACAACAACTCTGATTTAGAGCGGTGAAACTTCAACTTTTACGAACAGTGGACGCCTTGAAAACATCCCCCACTTCATCAAATGGAGTCTCGAACATTTGGGAAGATCAACTTCCCTGAAGTACTAAAGCTGCGAGTGTAAATGTTTGAAAAAGAGATAAGTAGCCTAACATCCCTGTAGTGCCTGGGCCTTGTCCTGTCCTTCTCAGGGAATTGGGGATTTGGCAGGTTTCCCTCGTCTTAGTGGAGCTGGCCTTGTCTTTTTTTTCTTCTTCTTTTCTTTATACCGCTGCTAAACCTGTTGGCCCCTTTTTACTGCTGTCGTTCTACCTCAGAATTCTCGGAGCAGTGAAGCTGGAAAAGCCATTTAGGACGGATATCAGATGATGTGTAATTTGGGCTTAAAATAACATGTACGAAGCGTGTGAGTCTGAAGGCTCAGCTTATTTCCTGGAGGGTTTAAGTGGCCTCGTTTTACTCATTTGGTAAAAATCCGGCTAACGTATATATTTGTGCAGACAGGTTAATAAACACTCAGCACACACACACACACACACACACACTCAGAGAGACATCCCACACACAAACACACACATCTGCAGCGAGGGTAAACAGTTAGCCAT